>JAYMFT010051162.1:0-11497 GCA_038088735.1 Panulirus argus
AAATAAAAAAATATATATATATATATATATATATATATATATATATATATATATATATATATATATATATATATAGTCAAGGATACAAAGCCAAGTTGAACAAGAAACTATGTTTAGAGCCAGAGTTTACTTCAACTGAGGAACATGGAACTGCTGACCATAGGAACATGGAATGGTAAATCAAATAGGATTAGGTAACGTGTAAGGACGTCAGATCCGCCAAGGAACAGCTTTGAGGTTCCCGTGATACTGTCAACACCTAAAAAGTTATTTAGTTAAGATATCATCTAAACTATACACACCCTTAAGTTTATGGCACTGGTAACGTTGACAAGAGAGGATTCTACAGTAAGCCTTTCTGGATGTGTCACGCAAGTATATACCAAACTTGACTCTTCCCAGTTCATTGTGTGTGAATGAATTTCTATATGTCTGAAAACAGCACTTGATTCAAAAGCTGTCCTGTCAGAATATTTACGCTGGTGAATTCTCTCTCTCCCTTTAGCCCATATAAACCTTATTTCAGGTTTTAAATGGAATAGAACTGATACCTGATTTACTTCAAATCCACGACTGACATTATTGCACCTCCTTAGTTGTAAGAGAAGTTTACAGGTCTTCGTCTCTGAAAAATATGTATGTCTTGGTACTCCTACCACACTAATCCATGAGTTTCTGCTCTCGTCCACTATCACAAACAGTTTCGTCAGGTCCCAGTGGCCTGTTGCTCTTTGAATTCAGCTGAATTCAGTTGTCTATGGTGCATTCATAACTGAACACAACATTGATATTAAGTGTTATATCAAAATTCTATAAAGGGGTGACAGTTCTTTATCCCTGTATAATGTCACTGAATGCAATTGCAAGTGGAACAAGTAAGAATTATTCTCTTTTCCACCAAGTACATAAAATGATTCTTTTTTTTTTCTCAAACGCCTCATTACAGCACTACAGAATTAGCCCCAAGACTCGACATCGGCCACCTCCAATCTCGAACGCTCCATAAACTGAATTACAGCAACTTCCCTTCGGCCGCTGGAGTAAAGGGACACTGCAAGTAGATCATCAGATCGTAAAGAGGAGAGAAACACGAGCCATGCTAAGGGATGAGGAAGCACTACGGAAGAAAGTGGGATGGAGGAAGCTGCATGAAGAGGCAACGGAGGAGTGCGCCACGCTGGACCAGATTGAGGGCACAGGAGGTCAAGTGTCCCAAAGTGAGAAGAGTGGAGGAGGATCGCTGACAGTGCCTGAACTCAGAGAGGATCAATATTTGTCATAACGAAAAAGTTAATATTATAGACGTTGGTCTGTTACTGTATGCAAATGAATGCAAATGAATTCAAAGAGCAACAGACCATTGACTGGGTCCTGTTTCTGATGGTAGAATAGAACAGAAGCTCATGGATTAGTGTGGTAGGAGCAGAAAAACATTGAGGTTGATTTTCTTGTGATGACAGACCTTTCGTCTTGTTTACGTTGCTTACACCATAACACTGTTTGCATCCACCATGGATAGATCCTTGATTACGGTTTTAATACGAGAAGTGCAAAAAATGTAAAAAAAAAAATTAGTTCTTAGCCTTTTAGATAAACGAGTATTTCAAAAAACACTGATAATTACAAACAATCTCTCTTTACTTCAGTAGATGTCATGTTCCCCTCCTTGTCCAGAATGCTCTTTTTCTGGATCACTGGCATCCATGCCACAAACACACACACCCTATCCATCTCACAAATAACCCTTGACAACACGTAACGCACAAAAGTCGTTATCAGCAACTAGATCTTCCTGCGGTAAGCGCCACGCGCTAACCCTGCAACTTAGCTTAATCTCGTTGCAGGTAGTCGCAAGTATTCTCTCTCTCTCTCTCTCTCTCTCTCTCTCTCTCTCTCTGCCACTCCCTTATCAGAGCCTTGTGTGTAGTTGGCCTGGGGTCCAGTGACAGGCAGCCTCTCCCTCTTCGACTGGCGTCGCGGATTAAATGTTATCTCGATTTCCTACAGCGGCAGGGTTTTAAAAAGGGATGAACCCTCTGCGTCGTCATTTATGAATGACCGCCGAGCGGGATTATCTAAAACCATTCTGCTATTTGGATGGGCGGTGGTTTTCTGGATCCTCCTCTTCCTCCTTCTTCCTCTACCGCTAACCAGAACACAAGGGTCTCTCTCTCTCTCTCTCTCTCTCTCTCTCTCTCTCTCTCTCTCCTTAGTTATTTGGGTGTATCTACCACGTCCATGTCCTCCCTTAACTATGCCCCATTCTCCGTCTTAAAGATGAATTTGTCGTGACCCTGGATATTTCAGTCGTATTAGCGAAAGACTTTCCTTTCCCGCGTTCCCATGGCGAAAAAAAGAATAATGGTAATAAAAGCTGATGAAATGGTGGGGATCTGTGGCGTCCAACTTGTTGCAGAGAAGATGGCCGTCTGTTAAAGTGGAGGTGCCAGGCGGACACTGTGTGTCTGAGGGCTCACGTACAAACACGAAATGTTCGTGAGGTCTTATATATATGTGCGTCTGTTGTAGGACTGCTTTACTATAGCTACGAATGCTAAACCCTTGCGAGTAAGGAGGAGAGACGACCATAGATATCTGTGAACGTTAGGGAATGAGTGTTATACGTAATACACAAATTTTGGGGAAAAAGTGATTACATAATGCCAGAGTTTGATTATGAAAGTGATTACATAATGCCAGAGTTTGATTATGTGGTACTAAGGACTTACGGGGTATGCGTGTGGTTAACGTGGCAATATTAAAGTACTTTAAAGTACTATGTGTATCGGGTATATACCTGTGACATTACTGTTTTGAGCATACTTGTTCATTTTCCTGTTCCTCCATATCATCATCACATGCTCTTAAACTCAACAGAACACTATTTACGAACTTTTACTTTTTGCGTATGACTACCTGTTAGTGTATTTTTCGTTTTGTTTATTTACTGAAATCCTTAAACTCGCCTGACGTAAATATCGAAACCAAACAAGGAAATTCATCACTAAGCAAGGTAGCAGCTGCAGTTTAAGGATGAATGATTTTCTTTTTCGTCCTTTCGAAACTGTTTATGTGGCATAAACATTTTCCCGTCACACCAACACAATAACACACGAGTCATGATATCTCCATTTATAATAATGCAACTCCCGTATCACGATGGCATTAAACCATAACAGGTGGAAGGGAAGGCCATATTGCATATGACACGAGACCAAGCGTAGCTCCAATATGAATAATGCCATCGTCTCGAGTCCCCCCGCTGGGAATTTTATTGCTCGAGCCAAATAAGTGAGGATCTTTTTATGCCCAGACAGCGGTGGCTCAGACACGTTTTACTTCGGTTTGAGTTGGCCTTCGTTTCATTAGTTCTGTTTAGACAGGTCAAGGTTTTTTCTAACCAAATAAGACAAGCTTTACGTGCAAAAAGCCTCGCAAAACTATCTCATAACTCCTGATACCGTATTAGTATACTTATTTGTCTAAACCTCTAAAGCTCTTACCTCCGAGAGGTTTCAGGAAGAAAAGAAATCCGATTGTACAGAGAAAGGAATAAGAAATATGACATGTGACTAAGGGAGCTGCCGTCGTTTCTTGTCCTGACACCGTCGCTATAGCGCTTGCTCTAGAGCTTGACCAAAGTGGAGACGAGTGAATGCCAAGAAGTAATGTTGTTTACCGTTACGTGGTTCCATATGGTTTGGTTGATTGGTTGTTTAGGTTTTATGCCTACCAAACGCAGCGTAAAGAGGGCCCTCAACGCCAAAATATACCCACCAGCCGAAAAGTCCCTAATAGCTCCTTCATGTGCTTAAGGTTAGCTAGTTTTTGTTTGGGCTTAGTCCTACCAACTGCCGTGATCGTCAAGCTATATTCACCACCCTGGAAATCCTCTTTAGCACCTTCTTCGGGTGTTGAAGATCATAACAGCTCTCACTATGCACGTGACCCATACCACAAAGACCACATACACTCTTGCTGTATATGTAACCCATGTACCATATGTTGTTGATGGTCTAAGGTGAGAACATTTGTTCCAGGGTAAAATTCTGGAAAGGTAAGAAAAGAGTTTGTCAGGACGAACACCTCAAGAGATCAGAAGACGAAATACAGGGGATGCAGAAAATATACGGGAGGTCTACTTAGTGAAGACGATGTTAACGCTTAATGAGTTAATTCTAGTGTAGGCTTAACTGAATTTCACTAAATGGTAAATTGCAAATGAAAATTCTATGTATATGCCAAGCCAAAAGCACTCAAATACGCCTTACACTGAACAAGTATTCTTATAAATCAAACTAGATAAGGCACATGTACTTAAAAATCCAACCTGCACCCACCATGATCGTGAAAAGTCAACCCAGCCCTGCACCTTCATCTTGGCCTTCTGGTGCTTTCTCTTATAAAACTCCCAGTTAATTGCACTCCTTCCCTGTAAGTACCACCAAAACGACTCTGTTTCCTCTTTCACTAGCAACTTTACTTCTTCTTCCCACCATTCGCTACCATTTCTAGTCTGCCCACCTCCCTCCTTTCGTATGCCACATGCATCTCCCACACATGCCAGCACTGCTTCCCTAAATACCTCCCATTCCTCGCCCACTCCTCTTGCTTCATTCACTCTCACCTTTTGCCATTCTGTACTCAATCTCTGTTGGTATTTCTTCACACGTCTCTTTTCCAAGTTCAGCTACCCTCAACATTTTCTTTTCACCGACACTGTTTTTTCTTTTCCGAAAACCTCTACAAATCTTCACCCTCGCCTCCAGAAGACCGTGATCAGGCATTCCACAAGCTGCCTCTCTCAGCACATCTACATCCAACATATATATATATATATATATATATATATATATATATATATATATATATATATATATATACAATTTTTCTTTGATGATGATCTGTAATTTCAATTTTCTCTTTGTATGAAATATTCATGATCATTTTCCATTTGCTTGTAACTCAGATTTGTATCTAAATAAAAAATTAGTTTTCTAATTAACTCTTCACTGTCTAATTATCAGAGATACAGAGTGTGAAGATGATAAGGAAATTTTTTTTCAGATTTTCCATCCGCTGCTTGTTCTAATAGTGAGATCTATACATGAAATCTTGCGGTAGAAGTGTGTATGATATCACGGAAATGCTTGAGTAAAATACAGCCACGACATTAGAACAAAAGAAGATCGTGATTTTTCTCCCCCCGAAAAAAAGGCAGTTCACAATGTCTATTTTTGAGCAATGTTAATATATACAGTACATTACTGAGCGTAATGTTGGATCTTTCTTATCCTCCACGAAAGATACGGGCAGGGGATTTTGCTCTTATTATCAGACTCAGATTTATCACCCTTGATAAAATTTTTTCAGTGATTTTGAAGTAGCGTGCAGTCTTTGAAATATAATGTAAACTGCTATATTTTCCTTTCTAGAGGACTACTCTTAATATGAATCAAAATAATCGTTCATTTATATGTATTTATTAATTTATTTATTTATTTTTCTCTTTTTCTTTCACTCATTCTGACCTCCATGATTCGATCCGGTGGAACGTCCACTGCCAGGTTTGTGATACATTCCTGAGGGTCCTCACCATCCGACCTATCACCCGAACCAACCCGTCGCGTCCTTTCAAATTTTGAGATACGATTCTTCGGATGTCGTCCATCTGTGTAAAGTGGAGTCTTCCGCTCACCGGAAAGAAATTCCTGGTTGATGGTTTCTGATGCTCAGAGGGAAAAATAAAACTGAATTTGTAAGTGAAGCAACGAGACGTTCGGGACCCTCTGTCGCGTTCTGTCATATTGTCTTTCTTTAACTCCAGACACTATCCTATTAATGATGCCAAGTTGTTGCTTGTAACTTTTAAAAGGACACTGGTACACCTATTACAACCGAAGCCTTTATGCTTATTGGGTTGAATTACCAGAGGTATCCAAACAAGGCAACAGAGTTATGCAGGCAAACTTCTGAGGTAATATAAAACATCAAACTGGAATTGGGACGTTCATAAATAGATCCACTGAAAGGCAATGTGGGGAGACGATAAGTGTAAGTATTCATCTTACACAAGATGTCCTTACTTATAAGGCGTGGTTTTGTTAGGAGCTCCTCGGCCTGGTAACAGGGCCGATGGTGAGTCCTTTCAGCGACACAAGTGGTGCTGCAGGTGGCACTATACTCACTATATTGCATAAGTTTTATGCCGAAGTTTCTTAATGGTGCTGGAACCTTGGTGTCCGCCGGGCCATTGTAGGTGAGGATTGCATAAAAGTGCGTCTCAGTGGCTCCACCGGGCCTAGCATCATTTTCTTTTTCTCACTATGTACTGGACAAACTTTCTAATTAGGGCATCCAGAAGTTGCTTCATACGTCTTGATATTAGACTTGGACATGAAAACAAGACTTATACATATATTGCCACCAGAGATGTGCATCAAAAGACTATTATTTTCACTTGTCCTCCACACTGACCAACAAGATGCCACTTTAGAGACTGTTCTCTGTCTCTCAGTGATAACATATGCACCTCAGTGAGAGACTTACTGGTCTTAGCTGTGCACTGATAAGCGTTTAGCGTCCTTCAGGGCCTATAGTAATGCCAACAACCACTAGTTCTAGGATGATAAGCGGGGAAATTTCCTAGCCAGTGATGTTTATTCCCTAGAGTCAACTAGATTATTCCCAGCTGCCTAGTAACGTTTTCACCACGAGTGGCCTCGTTTAAGTAATCTCATTAACAAAGTTCTTTTAGTTTTCAGATTTATTGACTTCCCCACACTAAGTGTTCACGTTGTCTATTTCGCCTTTCATATCTTAAAATTCTTTGCAAGTTCACGTTGCCCATCCAGGTCTGTCAGGTTAATTGCCATAACAACATTTTCAGCCCATGAGAGGCTTACATAAGGCTGGTATCACCGCGTCTAGACTCTGTAATTTCGTTGGAATAAAGAAAAGAACAGAAGCCCTGTCCTTAATACATGTCATTTCTATTTTACTTATGAAATGAAACAGCTGTTACCCTTACAAAGTACACTCAGAATTAGTTCCAGAAAGGGGTTGTATACATGTTCACCCTGACGATGATTAAGGGAGTCACGATGATTGCAAATATCAAAGTGAACTGAAATTTTTGAGCACTTTGCCTAAAGCAAATGGTTAGCTAGTGACTTGCCTAATACAAAGAATCACTTAACCTCTTAATGAAATGAAAATATTAGGAAATGAATGAAAGATGACGGTGTGGGGGGAAAAGATCTCCAGATAAACTGTGGTAAAAGCTTACGAGGAAAAAGATGAAATCTTACGAGACGTGTCTGGATTTAGATTAGACATGAGATAAGGAAGCAACAAAAATGCTGGGCATTTCTGATTCAGTTTTGTGTGCACGGAACACACTTGAATATTACGAGTTTCTGTCACAAATGTAGTTATCCTGTGAGAGTGAATAGATGTCTGAAAGTTCTGAATGCCTGTGGAAGTCCACTAGATATACAGATAATTTTTTCTGAATCCTCTCCGAGGAGGCAATACGCATTTAGGGTAAGCTGGGTAAGGTTTCATGAATGGCAGTCCGCATAATAAAAGCCATCGTAGTAATCGATGTTGTTCTGGCAGCTTAATTAAAACTGAGAAAAAAATTAGAGTAGGATAGCCAGGTAACGTATTTTGGAGGGAAGTGAGAATAAATTTACGAGCCAAACAATCGAGTCTGGAGAGAGAGATGGGAAATGCGACTGGAACGTCAGTTTGAATGCAGTGGAAGTGGGAGTTTAAAAGGGAATTTGGAATCTGGAAGTGACCTACAGTAGGGTTGGCCAAAGGAAGTCTAAAGTTGATGATAGAGCAATGGATTTAAGTGGAGGTCGAGGGACTTTTGAGAACATTTTCAGTGGCCAGAGGAGTGATATGTGGAAGAATTAAACATGACAGACACCTTACTATAGCTCATTTATATGGAAGCTGAAACATAATAATTTTTCTATATACAAAAGATCAAAACTATAGAACTGTAATGATTGATTATTCAGTCATTCAGACTTTATGATATATTGCATTCTATGAACTGGTCTTCATAAATATGTAAATGTCACAGTATACGTCACTTCGATAAAATCACAGAATGTCTGCGTCAAGACTTTTAATTTGGTTGCAGCGTTGATAGCCCACGTCCGCAAGACGTAGAAGGGAAGTAATGACGGAGAGAGAGGTGGCTACAGGAGGTGATGCCCCAGTGATCACTCACGGTACTAATGATTCCATACAGAAAGGCCGACAACCATGGACACAAGAGGTACCCTTAGCAATGAATGAGTAACGAAACAATGTCTCTACGGCTCTGCAAGCTTTCTTGTTGAAATTTCGCTTAGATGAACAAATATAGTGAGCGGTGTAACAGCCCCGAGGAGCACCGTGTATCGGGCCTTGATTCTGAGGTTAGAGCTACGAGAGTATTCAGTTTCCATGGATGTGTAAACATCATTACTGTAGTGAGATTCACACGAAGCGGGTTGGATGGGTGGTTTGCTCTAAGAGGCCTGCGTTCAGACCTCATCGACACTAGCGGCGGACGGATATTTAACAGCGTCCCATCGAACATGAGGGAGAAGAGGGACATATTTAATAAAGTTCAGGTATGAGGACTCCCGAGAGATGAGAGAACGACTCCAGGGGAAGAGGACGCAATGTCACATCATTTTCATCCAACGATTGTCATTCGCCTCGCGGTCCCACTTGTATAACCAGGTCACAGAAAATGGATGCACGAAGACCAGTGAGACTTGTCACCCTAGTTATCTCGTTATCACCGCCGGTGCCGAGCTATACTTGACGGTGAGGCGCGCGGTTCTACACCGTCCGGCGATTTGGTCGATCGACACAGGCAGCGACAGCTAACTACAGCGCTGTGAGACACTAATGCCGGCACAGAGGCTGGAATTGTTTCAAGCGCCACCGAGGAACATCACATCGTCCTGGTAACCCTCAACTGGACACACTGGAGACACCAGCGACGGTGCTGCTCGGCTGTCTGGTGTGCGAGTTCGGGGTTCCTCATATTCTTTGATGTACCTCTGCTTCAGGGGGATCACTCGTGACCCTGTGGCGACGATCAGAAATACCGAAGAAGTTCAGGTCCTCATAAGGTCTTCACATCACCCCAGGAGCCAATAAGGGGTAGAGAGCGCCACAACCAACACCCGGACACCGGAATAATATTGACCCGTGGTCAGGAATGGTGTCCTCAGAGCGGCGCAGTCATAACATGTCCTCCAGCTCACGGATAATATTTACACAGCACGATCCCGTGTTTGGTATTCCAGCCCGGGGTCTGGAATCATCGCCGACAGAGGAGACGAAGCGACACCGAGACACCCGCCTTCCTGAACTCAATGCATCAGAGGTGAGGAAGGAACACGTGTGATAGAACCCTTGAATACTGGAAGTATCGCTAATATCGGCTCGCCCCATGGATGTGGTTACACACACACACTCCCCCGTTCTCCACAATATAGCGGTGTCCCTCAAAATTCTGTTTTGTCTTCTACACTTTTTCTCGTTTATCAACGATTTCTTTTCTTCTACAAATAACCAAATGCACTCATACGCTGACCACTCAACACTGCTTTCCTCCGCATCCTTCAAATCTGCTCCTTCTCCTCTCACTCGATTTACATAAACTTACACTTGGACAGGATATCTCAGTGAGGTAGACGAAATCTGGTTAAGTTGATTGTCCCCAAGACCCAATTTCTACCCATCTCCCTACCGGAAACTCCTGACAACTCTCCTCTCTCCTTTCACGGATCTGTAAGTCCAGCTTTTGACTCAAAGAACATGCTTGGTATTACTGTAACATCCACACTAACTTGGAAACCTGACATTACTTGGAGTCTTGTTTAGATGTTGAAATTTCTTTTCTTTCGAACAGTTGCTCCGTTTATACAATGGATTGATCCGTCTTCCTATGGAGTACTGACTCTAACATCTTGAGTGGTTCTAGCCCTGCATTTGTATTTGACAAAGTTGAGTCAAAAGCAATCCGACTTATCATCTCTCCCAGGCTAACTTTAAAACTTGACCCCCTTGCCCTACGTCTCAATGTTGGTTCCCTCTCCCTCTTCTATAGGTATTACTTTGGTCTTTGCCCCCAAAAGGTAACTGCTTGCGTGCCCCCCACCACTAGTTAGACCATGCAATACTCGGCAAGCTGCTGTGTCACATGATTATTGTGTGGCCATCGGCAACTCAAGAGTGGGCCGTTTTGATAACTGTTGCTTTTCCTACACGGCGAAGCTTTGTAACTTTCTAACCTCTCATGTCTTTCCAAGTAACTATGACCTGGCATATTTTAGAGTAAAAGTTTTTCACTTACTCTAAACTTCATAAACAATTTTCCTTGTCTTTTCTTTTACCCTTTCATTAACCTCTTTATATTTCAATTAAGGCCCGGCTTTGATGTGGGCTTTTGTCTGTGACTGAAGCCTCCAACGTAATATACATATCTTGACCGCCGTTTCCCGCGTTAGCGAGAAACGTCAGGAACAGACGAAGATAAGCTGCATCCGCTCACATCTATTCGTTAACTGTCATGTGTAATGTTCTGAAAACAAAACTCCCTATCCACATCCAGGTCCTACAGACCTATCCATGGTTTACCCCGGATGCTTCATATGCCCTGGTTCAGTCCACTAACAGCACATCGACCCCAGTATACAACATCGTTCCAATTCATTCTATCTCGTACACGCCTTTCACCCTCCTGCATGTTCAGGCCCCGATCGCTTACGATCTCATTCACTCCATCCTTCCACCTCCAATTTGGTCTCCTTGTTATCCTTGTTCCCTCCACTTCTGCCACATATACTCTTTGTCAACCTTTCCTCACTCATTCTCTCCATATGTCCAAACCATTGCAACACACCCCTTCCGCTCTCTCAACCACACTCCCATTATTACCACACCTCTTTCTCTCTCTCTTACCCTTTCATTGCTTAATCAAACCACCTCACACCACTTATTGTTCTCAAAACAGTGTGAAATATATATCGTCAGCGAGAAAACAAGCGAGTGCACCCTCTCACTGCTGAGGGAGCCTGGTTGACCCCGGGGATGTGGCGGGACTTTGCGCGACGGTGAACAAGCTCTGCCAATCACACGGGATATACTCGGTCTTGCGGTCCATATAAGAGGATCACGCGACGCAAGGTTGAAGGCTCTAAGGTAATTACGTCTCTCGGCGGCAGACCTCGCGTTACGTAATCCACTTCCTGCTCGCTTTCCTCGCTTCCGTCGTCAGTTCCCCATAGTACACCGTCTTATTCCCGGCGACCCTGCACCATCACCTCTCAGTGCCTACATACACTCTAGAACAGATGTGCCTTAGTTCGAGCTGTCTTAGAACTGTGCCTCGGCTAGAGCTGCCTTACGGCTGTGCCTCGGTTCCAACTGCCTTAAGGCTGTGCCTCGGCTCGAGCTCTCTTAGAGCTGTGCCTCG
>JAYMFT010051162.1:11597-29793 GCA_038088735.1 Panulirus argus
ATTCGAGCTGCCTTACGGCTGTGCCTCGATTCGAGCTGCCTTACGGCTGTGCCTCGATTCGAGCTGCCTTACGGCTGTGCCTCGATTCGAGCTGCCTTACGGCTGCGCCTCGATTCGAGCTGCCTTACGGCTGTGCCTCGATTCGAGCTGCCTTACGGCTGTGCCTCGGCTGGAGCAGCCTTACGGCTGTTCCTCGCTATGACCTGCTTTAGCGGGCTTCGCGTCTGTTCCAGAACTCCTACACGGCACCGTCTCGTTCCAGCTTTCGTGTCCTCACAGTCACACACACACACACCCTTGTCTACCCTTTCGTCTTGGCTTTCCTGAAACACCTGGTCTCTGTTTCTGGACCTCCACACGGTTGTAACCCCCCTCCCTCGCAGGCCCGTCTACCCTTTCCACTACCCCTGTACTGCCTCATCAATTTTTCTAGCACTCTCGCACAGCCTCTCTCTCTCTCTCTCTCTCTCTCTCTCCATACCCCCTAACCTGCCCCACCCCCTGTGAATCCGGTATTCCACGCCGATACTCAATCTTTTTGTGGCGTAATGCCACCCGCTTCTCCAGCTACCCCTTCTGGGTCCCATTCCCCCCCTCATCCCGCCTCTGCATTTTCCCGTCTTTTAGCAAATGGTTTCGAGGTTAGCTATGCCTCATTTCCCCTCCCTCCTTCCCTCCTGACATGTTAAGTATATGGGAAAACAGCCAACTCCCATCTTCCTTGTGCGCCAGGAAGCCCTATTCTGCCCGTCCTCCTATTCAGACTCTAATTGAGAGATACTACCTCTAAATGACTATTTCTGATTCTATGGTCTGAGTTCATATCTTATGAATGGAAGCTCTCGCGTCTCCTCTGATGGGCCTGGACTGTATGGAAGTCCCGGTTGTGAGGCGTCTATATGTTTATATCTTGGCCCTCAGCCGCGGCGTTTTGGCTCAGTAATGACCCATCAACGTAGGGACTTCAACATCGAGGTGCTTAGACGGTCATATTCTCCCGCTGGAGCTCTCTAAGCGTCTCAAAGTCTCTCACAAGTCTGTCCCACTGCGGCTCTATGACCACCTGAGCTCTCACCATGGGGCTGTGATCGTCTTGGGCCTCCTACAATAAGGAATTTGTTTGTATAAACCTCGTTGCAAGATAATGCGACTCTCTCATCCTACCATCGATGCACTTTAGCAAAGTCTTCCACTCAAAAAAAAAAAAAAAAAAAAAAAAAATCGCGAGGGTCTTTGCTTCTTTAGCGAGGCACTACTACTGCTACTACTAATAATAATGAGAATGATGATGATAATAATAATATTAATAATAATAATAATAATGATAATAATAATAATGATAATAATAATAATAATAATAACAATAATAATAATAATAATAATAACAATAATGATGATAATAATAATAATAAAGATAATGATAATAATAATAATAATTATAATAATAATGATAATAATTTGCACATATCCATTCTCTAGTTGTCATGTATAATATATACCTCACTCTCCAGTTACAAGGCACAGATTCGTCTAAAATGACAATCAGAAGAGTACAGAGGATTGCACACACCTCAGAATTTTCAACCCTTGACTTAAAACTTTAGAATCTGAGCAGTCGATTTTCCAACCCCTGTGTTTAGAGAGAGAAAGAGAGGCTGGACGGTCACTGATAGTAAATATAAAGCAGAAGGCAGACTCCTGACTGTCAGCAGTCGCCACAACTCTCCCAGCAGCCAAGGTGAGACAACACTCAACAGTCATTTTCCAAGGAAACCCTCGCTCGACCACTAGTGTTGCGCTAATTCGGAGAGCAGGAAGAAAAGGTCAAGAACGCAACATCCGCCAGCACTAGAGAGCAGACCAAACCCTTGATGACAAAATCAAGGCAATTACCTTCAGCCTTGATCAAGACAACCACAGACAACCAATATTTTTTTCTTAAAGACATAGTCAAACTAACCACGAAGGGCCAAACTCAGGACAGTCATCAATGCATGACAAACACCAACAGCCAGCTGCAAGAAACATCAACACACGGGGTCGAAGAAGCCATGAATAGCTAAAGGTAAAGACAAACACCGAGAGGGGAGAGGCTGAGGAGACAAGTAACCATCAAAAGCCAAGATCACGAGTGCTATCAACATTACGATAGTCTCTACGGCATCCCATATCCAAGAAAAGGCCAATAATGATATTTTCACTGTCAATAAAGTAAATTATTAGGATGGAAGGCAATAGATAAGTTAACACGATTCAGTAAATGGATCAGTAACTTCGTCTCGGAACAATTACATGAGTTTCTCAACTCCCGTCCCTCAGATGATCGCAATGGCCACCATCACCAACGCTGGAACAGGAAGGGACGTTCACAATATAGAATGATACTTTTGTCTATTGTTCTTGCGTTGTTACTTTATGAGTAATTCAACGTTTATCCTTCACTGACCTCAGAACTTCTAGACCTTTTGTCGCCCAGTCAGCAGTTCAGTCACAAGAGGCCTGTGCGACGTCTACAACCAGGGGATACGGTCAATGCATTCGTTTGGTCGACGAACTTATAAACTCTTGTTACGAAGACTTCCGAGGACCACGGGTGTTTCTGCGCCAGCCTGAGCCCGCTGAATTAAACATAGTGGCTAGTCCCAGACCAGGCTCGGTCAGTAGTTAGTTGGCTAGTCTGGTAATCCAAGTCACTAGGCTATTCACCTGGGATGCTATGAGAATTCTTTAGTTTAGATTGGTTGCCAGACTTAGTTCTTCGCCCCACCGTCAGACTCAAGTGTGAGTCATATAACAGAGTCCCCTATATCAGTGTAGTCCACACAGCAAAGGAACGTAACTTAGATCCACTAAACTTCAGCAGTCTGACTCTCGTAACACCCACCCATCTTAGTCTCAGGCCTCTGTCCCTAATTCGTTAAGATCCTGAAATTACGCCAACCCACATCCATGGAGATGTCACTGGGTACTATGTAATCTAACCACGTATATCTAGATACCTGAAATTTCCCTGAGCGCCTTCCCTTCAGTAAGCTTTTACTATCCTGTTCCAAGGAGACAGTACATGAAAATTTGTTTATTCGACTGGCTTTCCAACTGTCGACAGTTCCCAGTCTTCTCTCAAAACACTCCAGTATATTGTGAAATGCATAAGTTATATTCCTCTTTGTGGAGTCAAGTCTCCGTTCGACTTCGTTCGCTTTCCAGGACATCAGCTGGAAAGTGCACTTGAGGCGGGATTAAGATGACCATACTCATCTCCCGCCGTCCCTTTGGACGGACGTCCAGCAACACCCAGCGGGGCTAAAACTGCCGAGACGGATATACAGTGTCTTAGGTCACTCCGCACTCCCATTGTCTCCTGCCATCTGCCCGGCTCATAGCGGGCCAACGATGGCAAGATGAAGCCGTCTATGGACAGCTGCCGGGTTCCGAGTGGGGAAAAACTGGTGGAAAAACTGACATGCTTTCACCTCGGGCCCTTTTCTTTTATGCCCTCACAGTTTCCATGCGTCTACCAGTCTGCCAAGAGACGCGTTGCATAAATTCTTTTTTTTTTTTCTTCTCTCCTCTCGTGTTCGGTTCTCTGCACGGCCGGGATCCACAGCTTAAGATGAATCCTCTCACCTTCCTAGTTGTCATGAAGATCTAAGCTTTCAGAGCATGAGAAAGATGAGTTCTTTGAGATTATATGCGTGTCCCAGCAATATCCTATGACGCGTCCTTGAACTGACTATGTGAAATGGTAACCAGTCTCCTCCTAATCTACGGAGCAGTTTTGACTACATAAGGCCATCCATTCCGGGTTAGAGACCTTTCTTTGTTCCGTCTCTCACCTAACTCGCTATCTCATCTCGACTGTCGGTAGGATTCTCCTTTGGCGAAGAACTCGCTACTCCCTGTGGGTCTTCTATCTAGGTCTCTCGGCAGCCTTTGGTCAGTAGCTCTGTCTTTTGGAAAGGAGATCCACGTCACATGAGGATTCCAGAGGTTATACCAGACCACATAAAAGCGTGTCAGATTATAATTACTTATTTTCTATGTTTGAGGCTCCAGACACGAACAACATTCCACATCAAGGCCGGGCCTTAATTGAAATAGAGAGATGACTATGAAATGGAAAAAAAGAGACAAAGGAAAGTATTTACAAATTTTGGAGAAAAAAGAAACCTGTCTTTTAAGACATGTCAGGTCGTTGTTGATGGGAAAGACATGAGAAGGTGCAGGGAAAGGAACAGTTATCAAAACGGCCCACCCCTGAGTTGCCAACGGTTACACAGTAATCATGTGACGCAGCAGTTCCCAAGTATTGCATGTTCTAGCTAGTGGTAGGGGCACACAAGCAGCCAGCTCTCGGGAGCAAAAACCAAAGTAATACCTATAGAAGAGGGAGAGTGAAGCATCATTGCGGCGTAGGGCACGGGGGTCAAGTTTTAAAGTTAGCCTGGGAGAGTTTATAAGCTGGATCGCTTTCGACTCGACTCTATCAAGTAAGAATGCAGAGCTAGAACCACCCCAAATGTAAGAGCAGCATTCCATACAAGGATGAATCAATAACCGGAGCAACTGTTCGGTAGAAAAGAAGTTTTGACATCTAAACAGGACACCCAGTTTCATAAAGGCAGATTTAGCTATTCCCATAATGCGGGGTTTCCAAGAAAGAGTGGATGTTACAGTAACACCAAGTATGTTCATTGAGTCAAGAGGTGAAATTACAGAACCGTCAAATGAGAGACTAGAGTTGTGAAGAGTTTTCGATAGAGATATGGGTAGAAACTGGGTTTTGGAGGCATTACACTTAACTAGATTTCGTCTGCATCTTTGAGATATCCTGTCCAAGTCTGAGCTTATTGAGGAAGCTGTGTCAAGTCGAGATGCAGTTCGAGTGAGAGAAGAAGGAGCAGAATTCACTAAACTTAGCAACCTGATTTTCGTAAGAAAAGATTAGATATCAAACTGCTTATACTGCGACATTAAAAGCCAAAAGATACCACGTGAAATGAGGTGCATGATATGAATTGTAGCAACTTTAGTAACCTAGAATTAATATCTTCATTTTATTTTGCAAGAATAAATACCTACTGTCTTGGTCATTCCTAGGTCAATCTCGGGGCTGGCTTTGCCCAAAATGAAACGGAGAAAAAATCCGTTGGCGTTCTCCATTACGCTGATGGCTCCGAGCGGGTACGTTTGGTGGCATTACACGTCGAGAATCGGTTCTTTTGAAATACCAGTCGAGCAGCAGTGAGGGACAGGAAGACATGGAGGGATTTATTACCTTGAGCGCTTAGGAAGGGACTGTAGAGATCAATGGAGCTCGAGAGGTGGTTCAGAGCGAAAGAAAGAGCTAGAGAAAGTGAAAGGAAGCTCGATGAATAGACTCGGGTCTAGAGGGAATAGCGCTGGATGATGAGGTTTGCGTGGATGCTCTGAAAAGGCTAGCTGGGGACTGGAGGAGGAAGCGTGATCCTGAGTGGTGAGTTCAGACTGGAAGGGGTCAGTGGAAAGTGGTCGAGGGGTGAGTAAGGGCTCCAGAGATGAATGGAGATTTGATGAGAGTTAAGGTGAAGTTAATGGATGGGTATTTATTGGGATCCGGTGGGTTACAAGGGACTTGGAAAGTGAATGGGGTGGAAGAGAGAGGTGCTGAAAGGGTGACTAGGAACTGAAGTGACGAATGGAAGTTAGATGAATACCAAATGACGAATACACACTACGAGACTTTTGGCGTGATGGTAGGGCTAGCGCGTAACGCTCACCACAGTACACGTTTGTTGAATAACTCAGTGTCTCTCGAGAGGCGCAACACCTCTACTTATCATATATCTTACTTATCGTAAAAGGGAAAACCTACATGATTCGGGATCGGAGACTGACACCTTTTCGCCTGAAAATGGGAAAGGTTCCCGTAATACTGCAAGAAAATTTTACCCGTATGTTGTGAGCTCGTGAAAGAAAAACGAAATCATTCTCCCACAGGAGATTAACACGGCTATAAAAAGCGCCGAGCGAACAATTAGGAAACTCTTTAATGCTCTGGTCTTTAAGAAGACATGTTAAAAGGAAATACACACACACACACACACACACACATACATATATATATTGCAAGAGGTCACAGTAGTGCGCGTGATCTAGTAATTAGTACCTGTTGGCCACTGCATACCAGTGTGTACTCATCACGTACGTACCTCAATTCTTCCCTCTATCTGGTCTCCGCTTAACCCTTAATTGGTAGTTTTCTCATCATTTAAAAAGTTTGCCTCCAGTTTACAGCCGTCAACTTCTGGGCCCATCCATTCTAAGGCAGGGAAAAATATCCACCTGTGGCATGTTACACCAGTCACGGTTATGAGGATTCTCTTTATAGTGACCGACATGGCACGGGCAAATGACATGCCCCAGTCATGGCCATATCGGGTGAAAGGAAAGAAGTAAAAGGAAAAGAAAAAATTAATCAGGGCTCAGCAGGGGTGCTTGTAGACCTGACTCTTGAAAGACGGAAGGTTATATGAAGAGGGAAAGACAGGCGGAGGAAGAGAACTCCACGGCTTAGCTCTTCGAGGGAAGAAGAGGTTATCATAACAGCTAATCCTCGAGTGGCCAGTATCCACACCTTTTCATATGTCTTCCGCTTTCCGAGGCTGCAGACCTGCCTCCTCAAACGGAACCAAACACAAATTTTCAATGGTAGAGAACAGTTATGTTAGTAGAATGTTACATGATACTTGCGGTCTTTGATACTTTGTTCGAGATGAAGAACAGAAGCTGCCTTGCCAAAATTCCAAGAAGCAATTCTATCTAACCGAGACACAGGATACGAAGCAGGCCGTGGCGTCTCGCTTTCAGTCAGTCTTAATTCCGCTCTGAGATATGTAGTGGCTGTTAACAATATGGACTTTATTTCTGTAGAAACTATAAGCTCGTAAGAAACTACTAGTAGGATTAATTTACGTCCCTCCCTCCCCTAACCACACACACACGCACACAGACAAAGACAGACACACACACACACACAGACACCGAGGGTAGACAAAAGACCTCATGACAGAAATTTGCAGTGAACAACATCCGATTACAAATGGAGATTTGAGCACATCGGTACTGAAGTCGGGAAAGTGCCCCGCAGGATGTGGGACTCTAACGGACTGGCACTGACACAATACCTCAAAGATCACAAAATGGTTCGTTTTTGTATTTTGAATTAAAATGATCTAATTTCAGTCTGGCTAGCTTTCATGTTCGGCAGAGGCAAACAATGGAGATCCGTCTTTAAAAGATATATCTTTGAATGACCATCATCCATAAACAAAGGCTCTAGAATAGAAAGTTAAACTGAAAACACTTTTGAATAACTCCAATCTGAAGGTTACCACAAACGGTCTTTTAAAAATAATAAGATGCCTTTACCCTCATTTTAACCCGTAATACACGTCCCGGAGACGCTGAATGATAACTGTTGGTCCGTCGTAACGTCCGAGGATGATGTCATACTTTTTATCATCTACACATACAAGCAAACTTCAGAACAGGCAAGTTCAACTTGACGGCAAGTACAACGTTGTTCCTTTTTATTCTGCGGTACACTTTACAGCCACAGGAGTAAGCCTTTGATTCGTCCAAAGCTGTCAGTCCTTTGAGACGTGTTCAGGGTAACTGATGTTTCTGCATAGCTTAGCCATTTCTATTAAGGGACAGAGACCCATAGCTTCGACAGGTGGGCGACCTGTGGTCCGTGTCTTGGCTTGCTATGAGGCGATTTTAACAACGCGTACGGCGAATGCACCCTCACGACCTGGAGGAGTTACCGTGGGTACGGCATTCATTACTGCCAGACGCGCACGAAGTCTGACAGAAGACATCTGCTTCTCGTTGTATTGTATAGCTAAAGACAGCAGCCATAAGTCCTCTTGGGCATTTACGACTGCGTTCATTTTGTTTCAATAGATCCTTTAAAGCAGCGGCAACGCGCTGTGTGAGGCAGTACCGACAGAAGCTGCGGTGGACTAATCTTGCCTACACTGACGGAAAAAGAAATCACACCAGAATCTGTGAAGGCGTGAACTGGAGGTCAAGTTGTGCAGACCAGCGGCGAAAACTTGTCGGAAATGACGCGAAGTGTTTATCTTCCTTTTCTCAATCCAGACTATGAGCTTAACATCTGTCGTGCCAACGTATCACTGTCCGATGATGGCACAACTGTTTATCATTGTGCGTTCTTGGAACATATATCTTCTTTGACACAGACCGTGGCGTGTGGGAGAAAACGTTTATCAGCTTTTATACGAGTGATTAATAAACAACTCGTCAGTTTCTCTTATGTTTTTCATGTTAATCCGTTGAAAGCCAAGCCGCAGGCGTGTTCTCCTCCAAGCAACGACTAGTGACGGAGGTATAAGCTAAAGTGTCATTCGGTGTTCTTAGACACCTTCTTCGAACCGCGTTGACATTAAATTGCTTCCGTTTTGTTTTGATGAAACGACCGTGTTGTTTACTCCAGTGAGGTATTGATCCTCTACCTGCAACCTGATATATCTCAAATCTTCAAACTCTCTCTCTCTCTCTCTCTCTCTCTCTCTGTTTACAGTCCCGAGGGATATGAATATATAAAAGTAATGAAGAGGGTGGATGTGCTGGAAACGAAATACTCGAGGATAATATGTGGTGTGAGGAGGGTCGGTTGAGTAAGAGGTGAGAGGGTAAGGGAGAAGTGTGGCAGTAAGAAGAGTAAAGTCGAAGGAGCTGAAGAGCGTGTGCTGAAATGGTCTGGACAAGGAGGAGAGTGAGTCGAAGATCAAATGGAAGGATGGAACGACAGAGGTTTTCAGTTATCGGGGCCTGAACATGCGGGACGGTGTGAGGCGTGCGTGGGATAAAGCGAACTGGAGCGATTTGGTATAAAGGGGGCGACGTGCTTTCACTGGGCTGAACCAGGGCATATGAAGCGTCCAGGTAAAACCTCCGAAAGGTTCATAGGGTCTGGCTGTGGATAAGGTGCTCAATGCGCTGCACACAGCAGTCAAAGATTGGATGTGAGCAAATAAGGCCATTCTTCGTCTCTACTTTGCGCAACCTTGGAAACGCGGCTCAGTGTGAACAATGATAAAAGATGAATGGAAATAAGGTTGAAATATCACTCATATTTCTGACAGTATACATCACAAGGAAATAAAAAAGAGACGAAAAAATAGAAAGATAAAGGTAAAAGTGAATGAAAGGCCAAATAAGAAATGGAAGGATGAAAATTAAGGTCCGAAATGAAACCTGGAAAACACATATTTTCGATATATATATATATATAAATATATATATATATATATATATATAGATATATATATATATATATATATATATATATATATATATATATATATATATATATATATATATACATATATATAAAGTAACACAGAGAGAGTACCTAGTTACAAGTAATTTTTACGAGATTTTTTCGACAGATAGGACTAGAGCTTCGAGCTCTACGGAGAAAAATATGGTCACAAGTTGTGCGAGTCACGTGTTATGTGCAAAATGGGGAGAGATTGTATGCTAGGAAACTGAAAGCCAGCAGCCCCACGTGTGGGTGAGGGAGAAAGAAAAGACAGCTACCTGAGCCAAAGGATTGAACCTTGACAGCTATTGAAAGTGCTGGGTCACTGCGCAAGCACAGGTAGTACCGGTAATTCTAATTTATCTCGCCGGTCGATGGCTGCCTGCCACCAACAAAGGAGAGAAAGAGTGGGAGAGAGAGGGATAGAGAGAGAGGCAGAAAGAAAGAATCAGAAAACGTAAGAAAGTATAACAAGTCAATTATGGCGGCCAAAGGTACCTCAGTACAAATGGATCAGCGAGAAGGATGCACAACACTGTTATCCCGGCAGAATTCCCCTCTTATGTGAGGGTTTAGAATGGAGCTGGACTGTTGTTCGTAGAAAATGGTAACTGATTCGTTTTCTTTCTCGATACTAGTGCCAGGAGTGTTTAAAGGGTGTTTACATTGTTTATGGACTGGATGTTGACAGCTGTGATAAGGAGAGTGAAACTCGTATGTATGTGATGGATTCATGGATGGTGTTTTGTTGAGTACGAGCGGATGATCATTTAAGGTAACATGCGGGTGTAGACTGCATTATTTCTGTCAGGGGTTTAGAGTTTCTCTCGGGTTGCAGACATTCTGTTTTCTGCACAGAAAGGGCCTAATTGTGTGAAGTAGTTGCTTCATGGCTATTTTTGCACGTATAAAGCTGGTGGTGTTGTGATGGTAGGGTCGTTTGTATATCAGAGAACATTTACACTGTGTTTTGTAAGGGGTTGGGAGAAGGACACGTAGGAAGAGACTGAAGAGGGCTGGAGAAAGAACAGCTTTCTAGGGTACTCCACTGTAGAGCTTGAGTGCTTTTAATGTGTGGCCTTAATGGATGACTTTGGCTTGGTGGCCGGCTTTGAGGGTGGCCAAACAATTTCTGGTTCTTTTCCTAGAGAGTAGTGTTCAGCAATTTTTTTCTTATATGTTGTGAGGATATGTTAGGGCACGGTGTCAAATGTTGTTGTTATCTAGTGCCAACAATACCGTGCAGAAACGAGGTTTTGATTGTTTGAAGCCATCCAGGAGTTATATGAGCTTTGTGTATTGTGAGATAGTGGTGTGTTTGAAGCCATGGTGGGTGGGTTAGAGTGGGATGTTTTGGTTGATTCTGTTGTGAATTAGTGCTTTTAAAGAGTCGGTGGGTGATGGTGGTGGACAAGTGTCATAAATCCTTCTCCTTGTCCTGAGGTTGTGCCGTTATAGAAATAATAGAGGTTGGCTGTGGGTGTCCGTTTGATTACAGGATGATTAAAAGAATTGAAAACACGTCATCAGCAACAGAAATACCGCACAAATATGCATGTAAACTTCACGAGCTTTCGTGGGAGCAGGTCACATTTCTCAGCCCAATAAGACTTAAAAAAAAAAGCAAAAGGATATGAGATCAACAAAATAAACAGCACGCATTGAAGGAACGACGAATGAAGGCTCGCAAATAATGAAAAAAAAAAAAAAAAAACACGAATGAAGGAGAACATTAGGGAGATGGGAAGTAGACATGATGGTTCTAAGAAGAAAACCTTTGAGGACAAGATTCAAACATATCACACTGGCTGAGTGGGTAGGGTGGATGGTTCATAAAACAACCTTTTTCTCTAATTGCCCTTCTTGTCTTAAATGAATTTCCCGGAATAAGATTACCACCCTTTTCCGCCAATGCTTCTGAGGAGAAAACCTATTTTCCATTTTATTTCAGGAGCAAAGGAGCATCCGCTGACTGTGTGCTAAATTCGAATTCTATTACAGTACTCTTGGTAAGGTTTACTCCATTTAATAGTGTCGTGAAGCTACATGCCTTCTTCCCTTCCAATACAACGGAAGAGAGAGAGAGAGAGAGAGAGAGAGTTACATATATGCACAGACCACACAGACCCAAGGTCCAAGCGAAGTAGTCTGACCTTAATGCCCCCCCAAAAAGTGCCCTTTATAGTAGCAGAAGAAAAGGACTGCAAAGCAGTCTCTCCCCAGGATTGAAAATCTAACTCTTATCCCTTCGATATAAATGACAAGGAAAAAAAATAGATTAACGATTTTAAGACATGTCACTGGTATACAAATACAATTAGTGTAACAAGTGGAGGAAATAAAGCGAGTTGTTGACCCTGATGCTTAGACCAGTGCCAGAACAGTGAAAATAAGATGCTTTGCTTAAGAGGAAGGCGAACATGCTTAAGCATTTGAATGAGGGTAATCCCTAAACACGTCATAAAGCCTAATAAATACTACTATAACATTAAGGAATACAAAGGAATTCAAATAGCAACAGACCGTTGGGCCCCTTCTAAGCTGCTTGTGACAATGGAAAATATCAGAAGCTCACAGATTAGTGTGGTAAAATTTGGAAGGCACAGAGATAATTCAAAGTGAAAAACCTGCAGACTGTCACTTAGGTGGCGCAAACAATATAAGTCGCGGACTTGAAGCTAAATATTATCAAGTCTGTTGTTAAACGTATCTAGAGCACTGTTTTCAACCACTAATTGGTAAATCATTCCATCAACAATCCTGTGGGAAAAAAGCACTTCGCTTTACTTGAGGCAAAACGTATGCCCACGAGGTTGTTTCCATTGTTACGAGTGAAAGCAGACGAATCAAGTCCTCGGTAGCTTGCTGAAGGTCCTAAGCAGGTTGTTAATACGTAACCAATCACAGCATGATCAGGAAGTTCGCCAAAAGTTATCAACCAATGGCCGCCTGTGTACTTGTAGTGCATCTACTTGATCGAGAACAGCACGAAGTGCCAAGGCCCATAGAGTACAGTCAGTAATGTTTGTTATCGCAAAAATAGACACATTATACAACTTCTGGCAACATGACAAAGATAAAAAAAAGAACAAGTTTACGCAAATCCTAATATAGTCATTAAGGAGTTAACCCTCCTCTAAGCCTAGGTTTCTTCCCGTTCCAGCCTAGCCACATCTCATCGAAGCAATACCCGTGTCGCCAATGAACCTAATCCTGGCCCTATACAGTGGCGGTAGAGCCCCTTTTGCTTCAGCCATTCCTTTCATCCGAAAACATAACAGTCTACCTGTAGTCTCCATTTATTTAAATCTTCTTCAAGGTCTTGTCCTGTGACGTTGATTCATTAGTCAGGGTCTTGCCCTGTGATGTATTGCTGTACTACCCCCACTTCCTACTGACACCCATGATCCTTCCAGTGGCCAAATTGTCATCATCACTTATCCTTCCAAGACACCCAGTGCCCCCATAGTCAGAGACCCTTCTCAACCTTATAATTCCACCTCTTCTCTCGTCCTAGCTCATATGCTTTCTAACCTTTCTCATCTTACTCTCCTGATTCTCCCAGGTCTCCTAGTCTGCCCTCTGCCACTTTCCCTCTAGCAAACAAAAATCTTCACACAAAAAACAAAAGCAAAAATACTATCACTATGGCTAAAATATATTTTCTGGAACTCAGACATCTGACACATCCAGTCAGCAAGATTAAAGTTCCGTCTCGGAGAAGAATTGCAGGGAATTCATCCAACCTCTCCGGATCAAATGAACCATATGAGCTTCGATTACCAATGCCAAAAGCTCTCAGATTTCTCAGAAAATGACAACCTGACCCAATGTATCACGAGACACACAAACAATACATTTATTCCCAAAATTCAATGCAGTTCGGTGTGATACATAGCTGAAGCATTGGTCCTTCAAAACAAATCTCGACGAAAAGAAAATGAAACACGTCTCTAATGCATAATAAACACATTAAAAATTCTTCTAATACACTACAGTTTTTATTCCTTATAACCAGACTTCCTTAAAAATCCGAAGGTGTCATTATACACATCAAAAGTACACAAAGACAGTTAAAATCAGTGTTTTTTTTCCCAATAACTATGACCTGGCTCATTGCAAGAGACATGTTTTTCACTTTCTCAAAAATTTGTAAATACTTCCTCTGTCTGTTTTTCCCCCTTTCTCAATTCTCTCTGTATTTCAATTTGGGCCCGGCCTTGATGTGGACTTTTGTCCGTGACTGGAACCTTCAACATAGAAAAAAAAAATATTCAGGGATAGTGCCTTCATAGTCAATGGTCGTACTGTCGTGCTCGAGGAGAGTACCGTCGTGCTTAAGAAGTAAAGCCTACCTGGTGGTGATCGGTGTCTGGCAGGAGCAGTAGCCTAGGCAGCGAAGCGTCAGGCGGTGGTGGGAAGAACCTTGCCACCAGACGCTCATGGAGCTGGCGGCCCCGAGGTAGCCAGGCAGGAACCACGTGGTCCTCCTCTCCAAACTGCGCTACAAGCCTGTACATGGTAGCAACAACACAAGGGCTAATGAATACAGGAGTAGGTTGTATTACTTGATGTTCGATGGGCTAGGGAGGTGGTGTGGGAGTGATTGCTACTAGGGAAGTTCAAGATCACTCGTTCGCTTCATTAACTGCTTTCCAGTGCACTGGAATCGTGGTGATACGAATGTACACTACCTTTTCTCGGTTTCCTCCGCATTTTTGATGTATAACATTATAATGAGAAAGTATCACACTGGTTTGAATAAGTAGGAGACATTACCAAATTGGGCTCTACAAGTTTATAGTTCACGCAGCTTTAAATATATACCCGTAACGTGTGTTAAAATACACATCTATCTGGAGACTGTGTGATTCTAAAAATGTAGTTCCTAACTTCTTTCTTCACAGTTATCATGACCCTTATTGAGGGACGAGAATTTTTATATTTGTTTGAGGGTAGACTAGAGAAATGTGCAAAATAAACTATATCATAAACCTCTTGTAAGGGAAAGAGATGTCATTATACTCACGAGTCTGGTTCGTCCGCCCGAGCCTTCTCGAGGTCGTGTGGCCCCAGTACGTGGTACCAAGCCGTCATCACACACCCCTCTTCCACCCTGTAACACACAAGTAAATAGAATTAGCCGAATAGTTTATGTCTGAGCACGTTTGTTATATTAACATCAGTTGTATATCTAAACTTCCGAGATGCATATCCGTGGAGCTGTTATGTCAAATCATATGTAACTATATTTCGTTGTGGTCTTTTTAATTCCGGTAACTTAATACTCAGAAACTTGAATAATGTCGGAAGTTTGATATTAGAAATTAGAGTAATACTGGTAGTTTTACACTGAATATTAGAATAATACCAGTAGTTTTATATTAGGAATTGTCAGAGGTTTTATATTAGAAATTAGATTAATGCCAGTGGTTTTATATTAGATATTAGAATAATGCCAGTGGTCTTATATTAGAAATTATAATAATGCTGATAGTTTCATATTAGAAATTAAAATATTTTTTGTCATTAGAAGGGACATTAGTCCCTACAATATGATATGGATGAGAGACATTGGTTATAGATAAGGCTGTGCGGAGGATAGATGTGTTGGAAATAAGATGTTTGAGGACGATATGTGGTGTGAAGTGGTTTAACTGAGTAACTAAATTGTAAGAGAAATGTATAGTAAGGAAAAGTGTATGGTTGAGAGAATTAAAGAGGGTGAGCTAAAATGGTTTGGACATACAGAGGAAATGAGAGGGAAGGTTGACACAGAGGATATATGTGTCAGAAGTGGAGGGAACAAGGAGAATGGGGGGACCATATTGGAGACGGAAGGATGGGATGAAAAAAATTTGTGTGATCGGGGCCTTAACATGCAGGAGGGTGAAAGGCATGCAAGGGATAGTGTGAAGTGGAACGATATGGTATATAGGGTCGACATGTTGTCAATGGACTGAACTAGGGCATGTGAAGCGTCCAGGGTAAACCACGGAAATGTCTGTGGGGCCTGGTCGTGGTTGGGGAGCTAAAGAATGCTAACCATTTATTTTAAACTCTAGTGTCTTTGTAATTTACAGCTCTGCACAAGGTGTATTTGTACAGATTCTTGTGGACAAGAAAATATAAAACATACGAATCATATTAATCAAACTACAAAAATATGGACAGAACAGCCCAACTGGGAACAAATGTCGACTAAGAAAAAAAAAATTGAAGTTCATGATGCACGCATCAAGTGACTTACTTGAGGAGAAGCATGTACAGCGGACCATGGCTGAGCTCCTCCTCCCAGTGGTGCAGGTCATCCTGGGTGTCCACGTCAGCGTCTCCCTCGCTAGTTTTCTCCCCCGAACCGTCGCCCTCATTACCGTCCTCCTCCCCCGCCTCCGTCGCCTGGGGCAGGAAGAACATGGCTAGAAGTGGTAACACTGTATGTGTGTGTGTGTGTGTGTGTGTGTGTGTAGCAGTAGTAGTAGTAGTAATTGTAGTAGTAGTAGTGGGCTGTTGATAAGTACTGTATTTATGCAAAATGAAAGATTAAACTGATGCTGTCGTCTTCTTACGAGCGTAAGATAACTGGAATGCATTAAAGAAATAGATTGCTAAAGTAATAAAATCAGGTGTTAAATCTACTGGAAATTATTCGGGAAAATAAAAGTTGCGAGGGCGGCCAGAGTACACGCACACGAGCCAGGATCTAACCTTGCCTGTGTTGTTGTCCTCTCCGGGGGAATTGATATCCCCTTCCCTTAGGGCCTCACCAGCTTCATCTTCCTTAGTCAAGTCCTCCTCCGTCTCCTCCTCGCCTTCCTCCTTTTCCTCGTCATCCTTCTCAGGCTCGGGTGGGAAGAGCAGGTCGTGAAGCTCCTCTTGGTTCAGTTCCTCTTGTACATGACCAGCGATTTCGAAACCTTCCGAGTAATTTTTGGAATAAAGAAAATATAGTGTACTGTGTATTGTCTTGCTGCCTGGCCTCGAGAAAGATATGAGACACGACGGTTGATGTAACGAGTTCCCTAGGGAATGAGTTCACCAAGGTTAGTAAGTCAAGTGAAGCAAAATGACAATGAGAGAGTGAGAGGTCGAGAAAAATGATACATTTTCAGATGTACATTATGAAGTAAAGAAGTAAAATATTGGAAGATCGAAGAGAAGAGTATGTAATTGGAAAAAGAGACTGTTGATTGCTACAAACTAATTTACGACACAGCAAAATTTTGATCGCCTCACCTGCAGCCACTACATTAGATAAAAAGGTCTCGGCCTTGTCCTGCGAGATGATGTGCGGCAGGATGAAGAGGACGCCCTGCTGCATCAACGGTTCCTCCGCTTCGGAATTCTCCTCGCTGTCGTCTGTCGCACATCACGGGAGACAATTCCGTATGAGTAGGTTTCCGTCCACAGCTAAACAGCCAAACCCAGTCCCGTTATAAGAGGGGCACCCTCCACAACATGAGTTCATAGCTGATGTTCTAGATGGCTTAGATGTTTCCCCAGTCACATAAGGCCCTACTACCCCACCCACTAACTTGGTAGCAACGGTGGAAGTATATACAGCCTCGGTACATGGAATGATTTCAAATATAAACTTATTTAGTCTGAACAGTTAGAAATTCCCACAATGTGCCGGAACAGAATGAGATGGGTTTTATAACAGTGAAAAATAAACGGTGTAAGTTACAGAAACTGCTATAAGTTTGTGATGACCAGTGAAGAATTGAGAAGTCAGCGGAACTGTATAGAAAAAGAAATATATATACCAACATCAGTACCGTCTTGGGTCAATGGCAACGGTGACAATAAAAACATTTGAAAATTTGAAATTGATTACGACGAATAGTGTTTTGGAGACGCAAGTCTTCTGGTATCCAGAGTTTTGTGATGAGACATGACGTAAAGCTGGATAAGATGAGACACTTGTGAATTAGTTTCACTGTAGACGTGTGTCCCACCCCCCCCCCTTTTCCCACCATACTACCCACCAAGGTTGTGCATTTCGCCCTCCACATCGTCCAAGTCCTCGTCGGGTTCCAGCACCTCCTCGGGCTTTACTAGCGAATCCAGCAGGACCTGGTGACAGAGGCTGGTTGTTATCGTCAGCTCACCACACACACACACACATACACACACACACACACACACACTTGTCATTACCATATCATCAAACACCCTGCCTGGTGACTGCTTGGAACTTTTTCCAAGCTCACCAAACATGATGCCTGGTGGTGCTTGTTGCTGCTTGCACACCGCAGATACCATGCTTGATGACGCCGTTTATTCACCGCGATCTGCTTACTTGATGTCTATCACTGTCTCTTGACTGTATCATTAGTTTTTTACCAATAAACTCCAGGAGTTACTCATAAAAAGGACACATTTAAACCTATAATCTTCAAGAAACTCTTTCCAAAGTCCTCATTTAAGTCGTCCCCACAGTCACTGTTAAGAAAGATGTAGCTTATTTTCCAGTCACCTCTATCGCATCACTTTATGACATTGCATACTCCATTTACTGCATTTATCAGCAACAGCGATCTATAAAACCTCGATATAGACTTTTGTAGAGTAAAATGCAACAATGTAACTGTAGGTGATTACTCACAACCTCTCGTTCACCGCGGCCCTTAAGGGCAGCCACCTCCACCTTCAGCAGCCTCCGGATGGTGTTGAGGAGCTGGGGCCCATCGGCACCATGTATAACCGTCACTGGCTTCCCGCTCTATGCCCAGCACCGCGCGGCAAACACGAACAGACCATCGGCAGGCAACAAGAGTTGTATTGCCGAAAAGAATATATATATATATATATATATATATATATATATATATATATATATATATATATATATATATATATATA
>JAYMFT010051163.1:0-15236 GCA_038088735.1 Panulirus argus
ACGCTACCTCGCTAACGCGGGAAAAGGCGAATATGTATGAAAAAAAAAAAAAAATATATATATATATATATATATATTCTGAAATATCAACAGTAAAAATGAATAAATTTATCAGCAAATTTGCACATAGTGAACACATTTAATGCAAGGGAGGCTGGTGTATAACTGTTATATAGGTTTAATTGTTCATGATTTTACAGTTAACGAGCATTAAGCTTTAAATAATGAGTTGTTATCCACCTTTAGGCCAACTATACACTGTTTTTCATAAGTGATACCCTCTGGAGATAAGAAAGAACATAAAAAATTTCTTTTATAATGACGAAGAACCACATGTCCTCAGGTTCCGTAGTAGTTTGGTTCGGGAAGTTATCCACAGCACTTTGGTGGAACAGCTCACAGGATTTGTCTACAGTGCAGAGGCTGGAGAGGAAATGACAAAGTCGTTGGCAGACCTTCTCAGGAGTAAACTTTTAGGTTGGTGGAGTCATTATTTGACCAAATGATGCAGCATTAGTAATGTCTGCATTCTGCCTTTCCTTTATGATTACTCTTAAGCCTAATCCTGTCTTTTTCAAGAATTTCCTTTCTTGTGAAATATTTATTTATTCATGAGTACTTATGACAAGATTTTGCCAAAAAGGAGAGCTGGCATGTGCAGCTCATCTCAGGAATATTTAGAGTTATGAAGAATGAGTGATGTGAGTCATGTGTTGGTAGTTATCATAGAGATGGAGGGATTTTATTTTCATTGACTGAATGCCAGCAGTCCACCTGTGGGTGAGGCAGAGAGAAAGGACGGTAACCTGAGCCAAAGGAATGAAACTTGGAAGCTAGTGAAGTGCCGCTTCACTTCAAAATATTATAAACCCTCCCAATATTCTGGTGGGGGAAACCAAAAAAATAGAGATATAAGTAGGAAGTGAAGAAGGCTATAGGGTATCAGGGCCTGAACATTCAGGAGGGTGAGAGGCATGCATTGGATAGAATGAATTGGATCATTCTGCTGAACCAGGGCATATGAAGTGGTCATGGTAAACCATGAGTTAGTGTGTGGGTTCTGGTAGGATGGGAGCCTCTGGTTTTAGTACATTATATATGATGACTAGAGAGTGGTTGTATGTGAATGAGGCCATTTTTCATTTGTTTCTGGCATTACTTGGTTACGGCAGCAGATGCAGTGGTGTATGAAAAAAAAATTATTATCAAGTTTGGGAAAGTGTGTGAAAGGAGAAAGTAGACAGTTAATGTGAATAAAATTAAGGTTATGCCATTTAACTGTGGATAAAGACAGGTTAGTTGGAGTGTGAGTTTGAATGGAGAGAACTTTAAGGAACTGGAGTGTTATAGATACTTAGGAGTGGATAAATCAGCAGATGGAACCATGGAAGTTGAAATGAGTGGGTAGGTGAGAGGTCTAAGGTCCTAGGTGCACTGAGGAGTGTGAGGAAAGAGAGGATACTGTCTGTAAGGGCAAGAATAGGTTTGTTTGATGGCATAGTAGTCTTGATGGTTTTATATGGATGTGAGGCATGGCCGTAGATCAAAATGTACTGTAAAAGGTGAATGTGTTGGAAATTAAATGTTTGAGGTTAAGATATGGAGTGAGAAGGGTTGATCAAATAAGAAACTCTAGAGTAAGAGAGAGGTGTGGTAGTAAGAAAAGTATTTGTGAGAGAGCTGAAGAGAGTGTGCTGAAATGGTTTGGACCTACAGAGAGGATGAGTGAGGAGAAGCTGACTTAGAGGCTATATATGTTGGAATTGGAGGCATGGAAAGGGGAATGTTGAGGAGGATCAAGTGGAAGAATGGAGAGAGAGTGATTAGGGCCTGAACATGCAGGAAGATGTAGGGCGTGCATAGGATACAGAAAATTGGAGCAATATGGTATAAAAGTGGATGACATCCTGTCAGTGGGCTGAAACAAGGCATATGAAGCAGTCAGGAAAAACCACGGAAAGGATTGTAGGGCTTGGCTGTGGATAGGGGAGCACCAGTTTTGGTGCATCATACATGACAGATAGAGAGTAGATGTAAGCAAATGAAGCCATTCCTTGTCTGTTCCTGGTGCTACCTTGCTGTGTGGGGAAACAGTCAACAAGTATGAAAAAAGTCATTAATATTATCATCATTATTATTGTTATTATTCTCCTTGGTGTTACCATATTCTGCCTGCAAGAGGTTACACCACAAGTGAGAAGTCCCCTTCAGCAAGGCTGTATCACTGTCAGTGGACAGAAAGGGTTAGTCTCACCAAGTAGTTTCTCACTCTAAAGCAGTCCATCATTTCCCTGCTTCTGTACAGAGTGCAGCCTCAAAGCCTTAGGAGCCCCATAAAATGAGTTCTGAGGTTGTTTAAGAATTACCATAATCCTCCAACTCCTCTTCCTCCTCCTTTCCTTTTCTTCTTCCTGATTTTGCTTCAAGCAATATCTCACTATATGAACTTGGTTACTTAGTATTTCAGCAATTTGTGCCAAGATGTGCCTTTTGCTATCACTTTGTCAAAACTCAACAGTTGTGGATGAATTTTCAAATTTTCACAATGTATAGCCTGTGTTCTTAGTTTATTTCTTCAGTAGTGATATGTAATGTAAATATACAGAAACAACATATATAAGTCATAAGAAATGTTTCATAACTAAGATTATGTTGGGATGGAAGTGCAAAAAAGTAGCGAGATCTTTACATGAATTTCAATAAAGAAAATTGATTGTTGCACTAAAAGATGGCATATACTGTATACATTCCAGAGAGTAGGTCATTATTATGATAGCAGTGATGATTGATATGCTATTGTCAGTTGTAAGTCTTCCCTACATTTGACTATGTACTTAGTTGGCACAGGGGATTGCAAATGAACACACTATTTCTAATATAAACTAATGAAGTATGCAAGACAACTGAAGTAACATGCTTATGCTTTAAACTTCTTAGGGTTTGAAATACAACCAAACATTAAAACTTCTTAGGGTTTGAAATACAACCAAACATTATCTTTGTCTACAGGTTTCCAAGTGACTGGTCTCAAAGGTACTGCCCTATGGTATTGTCATAGAGGTGGGGGTGATCATTTAATGAAAAATGGCTTACTTTGAAGTTATGTAGGGATGATCTTTCTATAGCTGTATCATCCCTATTCTTATTTGCATACCTTTTGGCATCTTCATCCTTACATCATCATACATATATGAAATGTATATTTTTTCATACTTGATTGACATTTCTCACACTGGCAAGATAGTGCCAGGAACAGATGAAGAAAGGCCACATCCGCATACATTCAATCTCTAGCTTTCATGTGTAATGCATTGAAACCACAGCTTCCTTTACATAACCAGGACCGACAGACCTTTCTATGGTTCCCCCAGATGCTTCACATGCCCTGGTTCAGTCCACTCTCAGCTTGTTTACCCTAGTATACCACATCATTCCAATTCACTTTATCCCTTGCATACCTTTCACCCTCCTGAATGTTCAGACCCCAATCTGTCAGAATTTTTAAACTCCATCCTTCCATCTCCAATCTGGTCCTCCCATTGTCTTGTTCCCTTCCTCTTCTGACACATATATCCTCTTTGTCAACCTATCCTCACTCATTCTTTCCATGTGTCCATACCATTTTAGCAGTCTCAATCACTCTCTTTTTGTACCATGTCTCTCTTACCCTTTCATTACTTACTGGATCAAACCACCTCACACCACATATTGTCCTCAAACATTTCATTTCCAATACATCCACCCTTGTCCACACAGCCCATGCCCCGCATCCATAAAATACTGCTGGGACTACTATACCATCAAAAATACCCATTTTTGACCTCCCAGATAACATTCTTTCTTTCCACACATTCATCAGTGCTTCCAGAACCTTTGCCCCCTCACCTACCATATGACTCATTTCTACTTCCATGGTTCCAGTTGCTGCCATATCCCCTCCCAAGTATCTAAAACAATTTACATCCTCCAATTTTTTTCCATTCAAACTCACACCCCTCAACCCTGCTAAACCAAATGATCTTGCTTTTATTCACATTTCCTCTCAAAATCCCTTTTTCACACAACCTTCCATTCAGTCATCAACTTGTGCAGCTACTCATTCAAATCTGCCACCAGTGCTGTATCATCAGCAAACTGACTCAGTTCCCAGGCCCTCTCATCCCCACAGACTGCATACTCATCCCTCTTTCCAAGACTCTTGCATTTAACTCTCTTATCTCCCCATCCATTAACAAATTGAACAACCGTGGGACATCACACATCCCTGCCACAGACCAACTTTCACTTGGAACCATTCACTCTCCTCCCTTCTTACTCATTCTTTTGCTTTATACTCTTGATAAAAACTTGTTATTGCTTTAGCAGACTTCCTTCTACACCATATATTCTTAAGACCTTCTGCAAGGCATCTCTGTCAACTATATCATATGATTCTCCAGATCCATAAATGCCATATATAAATCCATCTGTTTCTCTAAGTATCTTTCACATACATAATAGCAAACACCTAATCCTCACATCTCTACCTCCTCTGAAACCACTGTTCCTTCCCAGTTTGATGCTCCATACATGCCTTCACCTTCAAAGTCAATACCTTCCCATACAACTTACCAGGTATATTATTAAAGAACCTTAAACCTCTGTAGTTTGAACACTCACCTTTATTCCTCTTGCCTTTATACAGTGGCACTATACATGCATTCCACTAATTCTCATGCTCTTCGCCCTGATCCATACACACAGTGAAAATCCTTCAAAACCAGTCAGCAACACAATCATCCCCTTTTGTAAGAAATTCATCTGCAGCACCATCTACTCCAATCACCTTCCACCATTTCATCTTACGTAAGGATTTCACTACTTCTTCTCTCTTCACCAAACCACTTTCCATTACTCTCTCGCTTTACATACTACCCTGACCAAAACACCATACATCTGTGACCTTATCATCAAACATATTCAAAATACTCATTGTATCTTTTTCTCACTTCATCACTACCTGTTACCACTTCTCCTTTTGCCCCCTTCACAGTTGTTTCCATTTATTCTTTTGTGTTTTGCTTATTATTAACCTCCTTTGAAAACATTCTGTTCTCCCTAAAGTTCACAGATACCTGTTAACCCAAACTGTCATTTGCCCTCTGTTTTAACCCCTGCACCTTCCTCTTGACCTCTTGCTGCATTTTCTTATACATCTTATACATCTACCAATCATTTACTTCCCTATCTTGTAAGTACCATCCAGATGCCTCTATTTTCTCTTTCTCCATCAGCCTTACTTCTTCATCTTACCATTCACTATCCTTTCTGCTCTGCCCACCTCCCATCTTTAGCATGCCACATGCATCTCTTGCACATGCCAGCACTGCTTCCCTAAATACTTCCCACTCCCTTTGCTTCATTTACTCTCACCTTTTGCCTTTCTGCACTCAATCTCTTGTTATTTCTTCACTCTAGTCTCTGTTCCAAGCTCACTTACTCTCACCACTCTTCTCACCGATATTGTTTCCTCTCTTCTTCCTTGCCTTCACAAGAAAGTGATCAGACATCCCACCAGCTGCCCCTCAGCACATTTACATTCAAAAGTCTCTCTTTAAAATGCCTCTCAATTAATATGCAGTCCAATGATGGCCACTGGCCATCTCTCTGACTCACAAACGAATCCTTGTATATGTCCCTCTTTTTTAAACCTGGTATTCCCAATCACCAGTCCTTTTTCCGCACACAACTCCACATGCTGTTCCCCATTTCTGTTTATAGTACTGAATACCCCATACCCCCCAATTATACCCTCAACTGCCACATTACTCAACTGTGCATTCAAATCATCCATCACTAATACTTGTTCTCTACATCAAATTTACTGACACACTCATTAAGCTGCTCCCAAAACACTTGCCTCACATGTTCTTTCTTCTCATGGCCAGGTGCATAAGCACTAATAAACACTTCTCTTGCCATCCACTTTCAAATTTACCCACATCAAACTAGAATTTACTTCCTCACACACACTTACACACTCTCATAACTTCTGCTACAGGAGTAGTGCTACTCCTTCATTAGTTCTCACCAACCCCTGACTGTACTCCTAAGACATTTCCAAACCATTCTTCCCCTTTACCCTTGAGCTTTGTTTCATCCAGAGCCAGAACATCCTAGTTTTTTCCTCAATACTGCATATCTCTCCTCTCTTCTTATCTTGGATACAACAACATACATTTAGACACCCTAGTGTAAGCCTTCGAGGAGAATGAGCACTCCCTGCTTGGCTTCTTCACATGTTATGTTCTTTTAGAAACTGAAATACAATAGAGGGGGCTCCAGCCCCTGTGTTTCTGCCCCCTTTCATTACCTCCTACAACATGCAGGGAATATGGTGATAGAATTATTTCTCTCCTACCCAAGGGATAATGTATTTTGTTGGTATTTCATATGTAGAATCTTAAAGTTTGTTACAATTTAATCTTACTTTCAGAATTGAACCTACCACGGTACAAGTATGTTGTTAATATTGTAATTGGAGAGCAGCGAGGTGAAGGAGTTAAGGTTGGTGCACGTTGTCTGTGGGATGCAGATACAGACAATTATGCCTCTGATGTGTTTTTGGCTGTAAGTAGATTCATTTGAAGTGTGTTAAGCAGTTTAAACTTCATTTCCATCCGGCTGGAGATTAAGAAAAAATTTATAAGTAGCGTATAGTAAAGTTTTGTAATATTACTTAAAGAGAACATTTAAAGGAATATGATAAGTAACAATAAATATAATTCTAAGATGAAAAAAAGGCATGTGGCAGATTGCATAAAGGGAATGCACCAGTTAAAGTTCAGCAAAGAAGGAGGGAACAATGTAAGGTGTTCAAGCAGAATGTTAAGAATTTGAGAGGAAAGCAAAGAAAGAGTAGATGAAGATTTTGGAAGAAAGTTGAAGAAAAGGTTTAAGGGAAATACAAAATTGTACTGGAAGGAGATGAAAAATGGAGAGCTGGATTTAAGTGGAAATGTGAAGGGAATTTGTTGAATCAAAAGGAGGAATTGAAAGGACAAGGGAAAGTGTATTTTGAAGAAATGATGAATATGGGAGAAGGTGAAGAAGTTGTTACATGCATGGATATAAAGGATGGAAGGATAAGGATAAAAGTGCAGGGGCTCATAACAGGAAGGGAGATAAAAAGGGCAATAATGAGGTTGAAGGTAGGAAAGGCACCTAGAGTGGATGGGATTACAGCTGAAATGTTGAAGTATGGAGAAGAAAGTATGTTAGAGTGAATGGCTTAGATATATGATTTAGCATGGAATCAGAAGGTTGTGCCTGAGGATTATGTGAAAACTATTATAGTTCTTTCATTCAATTGAAAAGGTACTAAGGATGTATGTAGCTATTATAGGGGAATAAGTCTGTTAAGTATACCAAGAAAAGTGTATACAGGTGTTGATTAGTAGACTGACTGAAGTGGATGAATGCAGAATAAGTGAGGAGCAAGGGGGTAAGAGATATGTGGATCAGATTTTTGCGGTGAGAATATCTGTGAAAAAGTATCTAGTGAAATGTAAGAAACAGTATGCAGCTTTTATGGAACTGGAGAAAGTATATGATAGAGTTGAGAGGAATGCTTTATGGGATGTGTTAAAGGATGTGTGGAGAGTTAAGTAAAAGTTTTGATATTCATATAGGTATGGGGCAGGGCTGTGTGGTGTTACCATGATTTTGTAACATGTATATGAGTGGAGTGATAAGAGAGATGAAAGAGAAACTAGGGAAAGTGGATGCAGAGATGGAGTGTTGTGATGAGGTATGATGGCTAGTGACAAGCTTGTTTGTGGATGATACCGTATTGTTTGCTGACAGTGAAGAGGAGTTACAGTAATTTGAAGTGTCTTTTACGATGTGCATTAGCACAGGCGTTTGAAGGTAAATGTGAGTAAAAGTAAAGTAATGGTGCTTGAAAGGAAACAGAGTGAAAGTATAGATTTAGCAAAGCCCTATAGCGTGAGAAAAGAAAGTGTTATGGATATTGGAGAAAGACTGAAAGGTGACAATTTGTTTGTTTAGGAGCTATCATGGGTATTTTTGGTGATATAGAAGGAGAAATAATGGGAAAAGCAGTACAGTGTAGAAGAGTCATTGAGTCCCTTAATAGAATAATGAAGGGTAAATTTATAAATATGGAAGGGAAGAAAGGATTAAGGGACAGCATAGTCCTCCCAACCCTGACATATGCAGCCAAAAGATGGACGTGGAATGAGTCACAGAGGTCAAGGAACCAGGCTGTGGAAATTAGTTATCTGAGAGGAGAATGTGGCATGGCTAGATTGAATGAAGAAAGAAATGAGGGGATGTATGAGAGGGAATGCAAAGGGAATTAATTGTGATATGGTAGAGTAGGTGAAACATAATACTTTGAGGTGATTTGGGTATGTGGAAAGAATGCAAGACAGGAAGTTTACAAGGAGAATGTATGACAGTATGATTAAAGGGGTTGTTATTAGAGGAAGACCACTTGTGACATGGGGAAATAGAGTGGTAGAGTACTGGAGGGAGAGTAATGGTAGAAGAATTTGTGGAATGGTGTATATGAAGGAGGCATATAAGGACAGGGATAAATGGAGACTCTTTTCTCGTGGCCACCCCCTTGATGGTAGTTCCCAGAGGGAACGGACATCAGATATGCAGATAAATAGATATAATTAGGTAAGAAGAATGAGAGAAAATTGGAGGCTTGTATTCATGTGAACAAGACAAATGAATCTAGTAGACCTTTGATGTTTGGAGCCAGTATTAGTGTATAGCTTTGGAAGAAACTACTATTGTAATTCAGTTTAGACAGATGCAGCTATTGTGTCAGGTCAGTGATTTTTTTTTATATATATATATTTTTGAATTCTGTTTGTCTCCTAATTTTTATGGTATGATACAAATCTATTTACTTTTCAGGAGACTTTCTTCTGTTCTGCTGCAGTCTTTGCTGTTTACTTCTATTGATTCACCATCTAATGAATCATCTCATTTGCCAAAGATACTCTGCACCAAGAGTTTTTCATTTTTATTTTTATTTTGGTTAGTTTGGTTGACCAAGTGAATTTAACCATGTTGTCATCATGAATAATTTTGAGGTAATATTCCTGGCAAAATACAGTGATAATCATTTTGCTAGATATTTTCCATTTTGTTTTGTTTAAGGAAAGTTAAGGAACAAGTAACCCAAAGGCCAGAATGACTGAGTCACAGATATGTCAAAGCTTCTTTTCATTTTAGTATGCATTTTAGTGCCTTATGCTCCTCTGTCCAGTACCATCTAATGAATTGTTCCTTGTTCTTTTCATATGTTAACTAGTTTAAACTTAGATGAATTTATTTAATTTTTTAGAAACAATTTATTTCATCCACTGAATTCTGAAAGTTTCCTCATAAGTTTTCTAAATATATTTTTATACAAAGTCTTGGACAATCATTTTGCTGGGTATTTTCCATTTTTATATTTTCAACCAAATGAGTGATCAATTTACAGATGTATAGCAGGGTCTGTACACATTTGGCAAGGAACCTGTTCTGTGCAGTACCATGGACATTGCATTGTTGTTTGGTCTATAAAATCTGTTTTTAAATGTAAATTGTGAATGGTGTAATGTGTTCAGGCCGAGATGCCAAGAACTGCAGACTTTTACTTTCCTAGAAACCTGACAGATGCTGCTAATTATATATATTACTATTTATTCCTATTAGTTCAGGAAGTAATGTACAAAGTTAGGTTTAGTTATACCTTATGAATCTCAGTTATTTTATATTCTAAGGAAATAAACATAAATCATTTATTAATCAGCACATTAACCCTTTCACTGTAGTACTCATATAATCCAGAGACACAGTCTGCGCAGGATATTCTCATATATTCTAAAAGTCATATCTTCATAAATTTGTTATTACAATTAACTAAAATAGTTTTCTATTTAATTTATGCTGCTCGTCTGCAAGCAATAAGAGGCACTCTCGGAGATTTTTCAAGAATATGTTGCAAGATGTTTTTTTGGAAGTGATTTGCCACAGACTAATATGAATACAAAGGGTTTTCATCATTAATATTTATTGTCTTGTAGGAGCAACACAACTTCAAAAATTATTACAATGGACCCCTATATAATGCAACACTTATGTTCATAAGAACATTTTGTATAAGAACATATGGTATAAAAAGAATAATAAATGGGAAAAATCGGGTTTATGTTCCCAGATATGATAAAGTTGCACAATAAACTGAAGAATAAACGAGAGTAAATAGGGTTAAGTTCTAGGTATAACGGACTTGCACAATACTTTTACAGATATTATGAAGTCTTTTTTCTATTTCTTACCTTGAAAACTGAATTGATGGCTTGGTGATGATGATGATCTAGGTGATGGCTGGGACTGTAGGTACTGTGTTGAGGATGTAGTAGTGCTGGTATCTTTTGGGTATTGTTTAGCTGATGACTGGCATGCTGAACATGATGCATCTATACATTATTACATGGGTTAATGTACTTTCTAAAATGATAAAACCAGCCATTACTAAGTAACATTTCATTTGGCAATTCACCTTCTCTCTCGCACATGGCTGCAGACAGTTTCTGTGCCTTCACACAGATTATTTTGCCACCAATTTCTTACCCTTTCTGAGTCTGATCTTCAGTCCATGTATTCAACTTAAGTCTCTGCTTTGTTTATCTGAACATCTGCCTCATCATCCTCTTGATAATAAGATTAGCCCCACTTGCGGTAGTAGCATGATCTAATGCTATCTTCATTCTTCTTCATGGTGCAAATTGTAGACTCATTCATACCACACTTCTAGCCACTTGCATTTGCACTGGCATTTCCATGGAGCTTGTAGAATAAAATATTTTCATTTTCTTAACTAAAGTCTTAGTTTCACATTTTGTCTCTTTTCTTTACTCTTCTTTTAGGATTGCAGCTCCACTTAGACTTCATAGTAAATGCAAATTATGAGGGTGATTGTGATATAATGTTCAAAAACTTAACACTACAGGCTCAAGAACAACAGACTGCAGTACAAGCACAGCTAGCCTTAGTGAATACATATCATGTTACGACCTCATGCCCAGCTGCTGGGTGTGGTCAAGACCATTTCACATAAGTGCGAGCCAGGCTTGTAATGAAACCATAGTACATGTAACAGAAAACGAGATACTTAAAAGAATTTATGACAAAAATTCATTTTGTAAACACGCTTTATATAATGGTCGGGCTGTACATAACATGAAGGTGCAGATCTCATACAGGCTTCCTTGGCATCTTCAAATATACTGACAAGTGTATGAAAAAAATTTGATTTAGTGTCTGGAAACAATGCAAGGGATACCTCTATAAGCATTGACAACTGTACTGTATATATATACCCAGCTGAAGTAAAACAATATATTTTTTTTTCATACATATTCACCATTTCCCAAATTAGCAAGGTAGTGTCAAGAACAGAGGACTGAGCCTTAGAGGGAAATCCTCAATTGGCCCCCTTCTCTGCTCCTCCTTTTGGAAAAGTAAAAACTGGAGGGAAGGATTTCCAGCCCACCACTTCCATCCCTTTTAGTTGCTTTTTATGACTGCAGGGAATACGTGGGAAGTATTCTTTCTCCCCTATCCCCAGGGATAAGAATATAAACAAAATACCATGGCATATATGCCTAAGCTTCAGTGAATGGGATAAAGAACATTTTTTTTATAAGGAAAATGATAACCTGCAGCTTTAGTCAAAAGAATCCATATAATGATTATGATCTGTATAGGCTGTGCTCATTGGCCCTCATTTTGAAATTGAGGCAAAATGAACCATGTATGTATTAAAACTGAGGACATTAAATGTTTTTTTATAAAACTTCATGTTTCTATCGCCAACCAAAGCAACTCTGAGGATGACATGCATTATAATGAAATATTAAGTTTTCTTGATCCTTCTTTATTATATTTACCCTTTCTTACTTTCTGTCCTCTAATGTCTTTCCCAACAACTATGACATGGCTTACTTTATAAGACAGGTTTTCCACTTCTTGCAAAATTCATAAATACTTTCCCTTTCATTAACTTCTCTATATTTCAATTAAGGTCTAGCCTTGATATGGACTTTTGTCTGTGACAAGAAAAAGAAAAAAAGTAGAAGTAAACATAAAATCTTCAAACATTTCAATTGTTAGCCATGTCTGTGAGAGGTACAAAGGATCTCCAAACATTTCAGTTGTTGATCACCTGCATTTCTGAAGCAGTGCTCTAAACTTCTATCTGGTTCAACTATCGTATAAATGAAGAAGGTACAGCTTCCTTGCTATAAAAAGTTAAGAAAGTGCAAAAATACTAAAGGTTGCTGAAGTAAGGCAAAAAGGGGAAATAATGAAACAGTCAGTGACTGAAAAAGTTGAGGCAAAAATTTGAATATACATAAGTCTGAAAACAGCTATGTGAAGGTTACTTTTTTTTTTTTAGAATTTTAAAATGTGTTGCAGAATGAATGTGAACAGAGAGGATCCTAACTGGCAGAAAGGTTAAAGGCTTCATTGGGTGACTGAGGTCAAATAAGATTACTGTGTGTGTTATGGAGTGAAAGTTTTACACTTGTTGCCCTTTTTGGGAGGCAAAGGTGTCTTTGATATGCTCACAGTTACTTATGTCTATTGTTCCCAAGTCAACATCTTTGCTAAGTTTTAAGTTTTTAGTTTCCATTAATAAGATACAGTTCAAAGCTATGATAATAACTCTTAAGAAATTCCTGGTTCATTTTAATGCAGTGCAAATATACTGAACATACTGTTGGATTTTTGTGTATCTGAGGCACATGATATTGCTGAGAATGATACGCCATCACGTGTTCAGAATTAATGGTTTTATAAATCTTATTTACGCATTCTCACCCATAAATTATGTGAATGTAATTTCAAAAGCCAGTCTTTCTACTGGGAACAAAATAACAAATTAAATCACATTAGCTCTTTCCATCTGATGACTCTTGTAATGTAAATTTCTAATGCAATACTTTGACATTATCACATGTCATGATGCTCCACAGTGAAATGTCAGTTTAAAAATTAACTCCTGTGTGTACAAGCATGGAGTACTGTGAAGTCTTATTCAACCTTACAGTTGAATAGCAAAGATTATCCTCCTTTTTTGTGCTTTGTGAGAAGTCCATTAGAACTGAAATTCAAGTCAAATAATTGCCAAATTATGCCTTCCCTTCACAATGCCAACATCCTCCACTTTCCCATATTGACAAGTCTACCCTATCTGTTTTTTAGTGAACAGCATGTCCTCTTTCACTTTGTTTGTGCATTTATGGGCCATCTTATATATTGCACTTTACCACGTCATATAATCATGATAAAGACAATAACTGTGAGATTAATAAAACAATTTTAATAATACAGCAAATGAGCACTCTTGTAATATGGATAACTTTGGTTTGATTCACAATGTATTAGTTGGAACCTAATTTTAGATGTATTGAAGATATGCAATTATGCAGTCTTCCTATTTTACAAAAATTGTATCGTAAAAGTGTAACCAGTAAAAGTTTTACATTACTTTAATACTCGTATACTTCAAATGTTTTTACAAAATTGCTGATAATTTGTAAAGTCTTTTTAAAGATTGTCCTTGGCAATATCTCTGGAAAGCCAAGCAAGATCATTAAATGCGGTGGTACAAGTATAATGTATGCACAAAGTAGGATGTTTACGGCTGACTTTTTACATTGGTACTCAAAAATGCCATGAAATAAAGTATTTATTTGTACATTTCTCAGTGATTCGTGTACCCTAAAATATAACAAGCCTCATCTTTGTTTTGCCCATGGGTCGACTTAATTTACTTATGGCTTCATCATCATTATCACTCATTTGTCATAATAATAACCACCTGTGTTTGTTATCCTCAAGAATCTCCTTGGTCTTAGCCCCTTAATTTATACTCGTAAATGTTCTTTTGAAATATCTGGTATATCCTCCAAAAGTAGAAGCACCCTTGCATAGAACCTATTGTATTTTAGTCGTTAAAGCTCCTTTTGGAAAAATGTTCATCCTGCAGTCCAACTCTTGTGGATTAGACTTGTTTCAAGTCTAATATTAATGCTTCTTTACAACAATTTTGCATATGTGTTTAGGCCTTATATGCAATGGGATTATAGTAAACCCAACTGTGACCTACATTTTGCATAGTGTGAATATTTCACAAAAAAATCCTTTCATTTGCTTTTAATTCTTTCTGTAACTTCACTCTCATACACCATCCTTCTTATACTTAGGTGTTCTTTTCCTGTACACTTTCTTTAAAGAGCAATGCATCTAGTCTTTGGGCATTTAGTTTTCCTTCCAAGTTCTCATACATTACATAGAAGCTTCTCTGTGCTACCACATACCCATCATTCTGGATTTCCAATTACCAGATCCATTTCTGGAGCCATAGCACACTGTGGTTTTTGCATAGTTTTCTTTACTTTGGTACCATCTTTAAATCTTTAGTGCTCATTTTACACTCAATTTTCTTTTTGGGTTTATCAATTATATCTTGTAACATTTTTATTTTCATCTATTTTTCGTATTATGAACTTAGCTTCAGTATCAGTTTCTCCAACACCCCCTTTTCATTTTCTATCACCCTTTGAACTAGCATCTTTGCATCCTTGTTCATACTCTTTTCTCTTCATTAATACCCATATGCTGCATCACTGTCTTGTCAAAGGCATATTCAAAAGGGAGGGAGTGATAGGGACAGTTCCCCTCTTAAGCCATACAATATACAATAATCTTTAAAAATAATAAATGATATATCCTTACAATTATTTTAGCCCTTTAGTCCCCCAAAAGAAAAAAGAAAATTATATGTATATGTATCAACTTTCAGGAATTTACAGTCTTAGATACATTGATGATGTGTGGTCTTTATGTCCATCTTCCCAAGATTGTGATGTTTTATTTAATGAATCAAATAACACTCACCCCACCATCAAATTCAAGATTGAATGGGAAAAAGAGGACAAATTGCTGTTTCATGATGTGTTGATAATTAGGAAATCTGATCACTTATCCTTTATGATCCACAGGAAGCCTATCAACGCTGAGAGCTATATTCATTATTTTTGTCTGTAATTATGTCTATGTTTTAAAGAGCATTACAGATATGTGATCCCACAAGTTTATATATATATATATATATATATATATATATATATATATTTTTTTTTTTTTTTTTTTTTTTT
>JAYMFT010051174.1:0-15236 GCA_038088735.1 Panulirus argus
TTTTCTTCGTCTGTTTCCTGGCGCTACCTCGCTGACGCGGGAAACAGCGATCAAGTATAATAAATAAATAAAATAAAATATATATATATATATATATATATATATATATATATAGACTTCATTCTTCTGAACTTACTCCAATTACTTTAAAATCCCCTTAACTTTGTCACAATAGAATTTAGTATGCCAGATACTTTAAATACATTACAATGCCACTACAAACATACTGGGTTACTACTTAAAGCATTTCATACCTGATAAACCTAATCGTTCACAGCCACTAAAATTTCCATTTCTAACATCTTTCAGTGCAGTACACAACAGCTACAGAGTAGATTAATAAAATGTGTTTCATAAGTCCAGAATCACAGACATATTTCACTATAGACCTTTAGTTCAACAAATGTTCAAACTGTATATGAACTTGCATACCTGTACCCATGAGTCTGGGTATTAGAGTTCATGACAGATAAATCTAAAGTGTAATAAGCTACTGGTAAACAATGAATTCTGCCAGTGACTTCGAGTTTTCGAACCCCCTGCACATTACCAGACTGTTCAGGAGGATAAAATCATGCGAGTATCTTGATCACTTATATCCAAAGACTAACTCATATCAGCAGCATGTGTTGCTACCAATACATGGAAATGGTAGACATTTGTCTTACAACTAAATTTACCAAATACTGCCATTATATATATAATCTAAGAACCAGATAGAATGCATAGTTCATTTTACAGGACTTCGCATCACTATGAAATACAATGAGAATCAATGCACACTGAATAAGGACACCTCATCCAGAAATTAACCTGTACCTGAGACATTTCTAATTTCAAATGATACAAAGATAACATATCCAGGTCTCCTTGGCTTTGTTACTTGTAAGATACACTACACATATCATAAATATACCGACCTTTGGAAAGAGACACCTAAATTTCAGTTATAATGTTCTGGAGTTCATTATTCCCCACTTGAATAATGTAACTATTCAGTGCTACTATGAGCATTTTGACAAACCATCTTGGAGAGGGTCTAGATCTAACAGGATATTTAAGTTAAAGGTGCTCTTCATGTGTAAGCCTATAGACCCTGCAAGCACATTAACATTACACTCTGATTTTAAAGATACTGCAAAGCTACTTTTGACTAAACTAGTGTACAGCAGGAAATCATAACTATTGGATAGTATGATAAAATAAATTTCAACATATTTGAAAATCTGTCAGTTGACAAAACCATCAACCGAATGGGAAATATGAAGCAATCTGAGATCGCTTAACTATTTCATTACCATACACTTGGCTGACACTATCACAACAGAAGATATAGAGGGAGCAGATAATCGGTTTCTTATCCAAAGCTGCTGAATCTTCAACTTTTCCTAATGTATCAAGAAAAGCTTGCACAGGACTAACTGCTGGAGCCCTTCTACAGCAAACTGTAAAAGAGATATATTTAAAGAGAGAAAACTTACTTTTCTGATTTGCCCCAAAAGGCATCCTCAACTGGGTGATATTTATCCTTAGAAGGGTTATAATTAGCACCAGAATCACCAGCTCCAGATTTTTTGGCAGCTCCAGAAGTTTTAGAAGAAAACGGATTTATTAGTGGTTTCTTTTCCACGGCATCAGAAAGTTTGATTGGCATTCCTTTGTTTGGAGACACTTCATCTTGTTGAGAAGTATCTTTTGTCTGAGGAGAGGAGTTACGTTCTTCTGATTTGTCTATGTCAATCACATCACTCTTGTAGGATGAGCTTGGGGTATTTTTTCCCCCTTTTTTAGAGGTATTGGAAGATTTCTTGAAAGATGACACTTTTTTATCTTTGGGAGATTTGGAGGCTGGTGACTTTGTAGCTGAAGTTCTAGGAGCTGTAAACATGAATATACTGTGATCAAGATATTAAAACACACCCTACAAGCTGATATAAACTTTTGTGGAGGACATCCAAACAGATATTGGGTCATGTGACATTAACAAATGCTATAAACTGATGAAGACAATATACCTTACAGTTATACTGTAGTTAAACAGTAAAAGTAATAAATGTGGAAATAGAAGAGGTATGACAGGAACCATAGAAAAAAGATGCTAATAGAACAATGAGGGGTTTAATTACAGACAACTGTTTGGAATTATGCATGGTTATGGATGCAATGAAGGGGACTGCAAGCACAGACCTACTAGAACAGAATGAGAAAGCACACACTGGGGAGGGATAGCAAGATAATTTTACTCACAGCAAACTTAAGCAAAAGTACATCAAAAATCCAAAAAGCTTTGGAAATGTGTATAGCTGGACCTTTTATTCTTCTGGATTTCTGTGTATTATAAAAAATTCATAAATCAAAATCTAACTTACTGTGCTTTTAGTAAGTCTGGCTTGGACTATTACAATACTACAATAGTACACTCCCCCTGTGTTTATTTTCTCTTACTAAGTGTATGCACACACCACAATGTTAGTGAACTGAATAGGAATGCTAAAAATTATTTTTTTTATACTCGATCACCATTTCCTGCATTAGTGGGGTAGCACCAGGAACAAATGAAGAAAGGATGCATTTGCTCATATTCATCCTCTAGATGTCAAGTGTAATGCATCAAAACAACACCTCCCTATCCATAACAAGGCCCCACAGACCTTTCCATGGTTTACTCCAGCTGCTTCACATGCCCTGGTTCAGTCCACTGACAGCACATTGACCCCTGTATACCATATCGTTCCAATTCACTTTATCCTGTGAACATCTTTCACCCTCCTGCATGTTCAGACTCCGATCATTCAGAATCTTTTTCACTCTATCTTTCCATCTCCAATTTGGTCTCGTTCTCCTTGTTCCCTCCACTTCTGACATATATATACATATATTCTCTCGTTAATCTTCCCTCACTCTTTCTCTCCATATGCCCAACCATTTCAGCACACCCTCATTAGCTTTCTCAACCACATTTTTTTATTATATCTCTCTCTTACCCTCTTATTACTTACTCAATCAAATCATCTCATACCACATACTGTCCCCAAACACTTCATTTCCAACACATCCACCCTCCTCCACATCCTCATTTATAGCCAATGCCCTTGAATCCATAAGATATTGTTGAGACTACTATATGTTCAAACATATCCATTTTTGCCCTTCTAGCTAACAATCTCTCTTTCCACACATTCTTCAGTGTTCCAAGAACTTTCATCCCCTCACTCACCCTATGACTCATTTCCACTTCCATGGGAATGGCTAAGTCTACCTTTAAGAAACTTGGTGTCCTGTTTAGATGTTGAAACTTCTCCTCTGAACAGTTGCTCAGTTTATACAAGGGATTGATTCACCTTGTATGGAGCACTGCTCTCACACTTAGGGTGGTTCTAGCTCTGTAAACTTACTTGACAGAGTTGAGTCGAAAGCAATCCAACTTATAAACTGTCCCAGGCTAACTTCCAAACTTGACCCCCTTGCCCTATGCTGCAATACTGGTTCACTTTCTCTCTTCTATAGGTATTACTTTGGTGTTTGATCCCAGGAACTGGATGCTTGTGTGCCCCCACTGCTAGCTAGACCATGTAATACTCGGCAAGCTGCTGCATCACGTGATTATTGTGGCCACCAGCAACTCAAGGGTGAGCCATTTTGATACCTGCTTCTTTCCCTACATGTCGAAGCTTTGGAACTCCTTACCTTCCCATGTCTTTCCTAATAACTATGACTTTGCACATTTCAAAAAACAGGGCTTTCACCTTCTCAAAAACTCGTAAAAACACTCCCAAGTCTTTTCTTTTTCCGTTTCATAATTCTCTATATTTCAATTGAAGCCTGGCTTTGATGTGGACCTCCGTCCGTGACTGGTGCCTTCAACAGAGAAAAACAAAAGACCCAGCATAAACAAAGACAAGAGCAACAATGCAAAGTTTTCAATACACACCTTACAAAGGCCTATGACATATGCTCAAGGTATGCTGGCCCACAAAATGTATGCTAAGGAAACACTTGATAATACTGGATGCTGGATCTTTTCTATTTCAAAGCTTGCTGATCCTTCATTATAATTTAACCAATGTCCCCATCCTTACTAGTTGTACAGTAATCCCTAAAGAAATTAAATTGTTCCTCTTCTATACCTAATCCTTATACAGTATCTGATACTGATAGCAATGATGATACAACTATCCACCATCTCTGGCAGATTACCCAACAGTATTTATGGCAATCAGATGGTTTGTTGACAGAAAATAACCCTTACAAACATATATCCTTATGTTTCAATTGTGCCACTGATAAAAATGAAGATCTATTCCTTTACTGATCCATTATCATTACCTCCAACCCAATTCAACAGGGTGGTTCAAAAAGGAGTATATACAGCCTCTAAGATTACTCGCACATCCTCAATCCATGCCTAATATATTAAAGAGAAAAATGGATTATTACACTTACAAAAATGCTTTGTACATTTTCAATTTCCACACTATGTCAATTCATCAAATGAGACCAGCATCTTTACTTGCATGACCTCCCCACAGAAAATGCCTCCATTGCATATGATCCCTAATAACTCTGGCATCTTCATCTGAAAATTCCCCAGCTGTCTAATATCCCTCACCTCACTGTGGTCTCTCTCTCCTCCTTGAACCTACAATCGTATAAGTAGCATCTCCTTAACCAACATTTCATCTTTTCATATATACTTCATGACCATGATATCCAAAAGAGATTTTCATCCATGTGCCTTTCTGAGTTCTTTACATCCCACATCCTCCTCACACTGTCATTCTTCATTCTGTCTGTCCTCCTAATAATTTAATCAATATACACAAAATAATCTCATGCTGAATTGGCAGACAAGGCAAGCTGAAAACTGAAGGAATGCTATGGGTAATACTGGGTAGAGCTACATAAAGCTCCAGGAACCGACTTCTTTTTCCCACCCAAAAAACCATGGGACTAAGAAACAATCAAAAAATTATCAAAACATTATGCAAATGCCAAAACTGAACGGCTGAATATAAGAATAAAATTGGGCATGTACATCTAAAATGCATTATCATAACCATAAGGGTTATGTTAGGGTATGGGTTGAAGCATTCAGATATACAATATACAAACTGCTCACCTGAGAAGCTTGGTCACAAACCAAGCAAAGAGGGTAGAAAAGTCCTAATCAATGGCAGGTACACATATAGTAATGCAGACAATATATATGTCCAAATTCAAAGTTCTTGTCATGATTCAAAAACATAAGTTAAAAGTTGAGAGGAAAGAAAAGCCCTGATTAATGGCACGTATACAAAATTCAATGCTTACAATATATCTATTCAAATTCAAAGTTCTTGTAGTAATTCACACACATAAGTGAAACACTGATAAGAAAATATTTGTTGAAAAAATAAACATATAATCTCCAAACTTTTGTTTGTACTGTATTTCAAACCATTACCAAGAGTGCAATGTTAGAGAGAAGAATCCTCACAAAACTAGAACTCAATCCACCTGAGAAGCAAGGAACTCTTGACCTAAGGTCAATAGTTCCAAATTCCTCTATGAAAACATCTTTGATAAAGGCATGAAATACAGTCTAAAGCAAGGAATTTTTGTGTTAGATTTTTCCAGAGCGTTTTCACACAGAGAAAAATTAAGTCATACAGCTTTTGCCGCCGAGAGCTGGCTGCTTGTGTGCCCCCACCACTAGTTAGGCCATGCAATACTCGGCAAGCTGCTGTGTCACATAAGTATTGTGTGGCCATTGGCAACTCAAGGGCGTGCTGTTTCAATAACTGCTTCTTTCCTTGCACGTCGAAGCTTTGGAACTCTCTACCTTCTCATGTCTTTCCCAAAAACTATGACCTGGCTCATTTCAAGAGAGGTCTTTCACCTTCTCAAAAATTTGTAAATACTTTCCATTTCTTTTTTTCCCCATTTCATAATTCCCTCTATTTTTCAATTAGGGCCCGGCCCTGAAGTGGTCTTATGTCCATGACTGGAGCCTTCAACATAAATAAAATCTTAGTTGCTACTTGTAATTAAATTATCAGCAAATTTATTAAATGCATAAATTACTCTGCAAAATTATGAAACACAGTTGTACATCATGCCATAAGTTGCATGCAAATGCTTCAACCTTAGAATATCTTTTTATTTCATCACTCACAGGAAGAAACTGTTTCTTTATATCAATTCAACACCTGCATACTTCTCTATCAAGCCTTGAGCCTTTACATCAAATGTAATATGCCGTGTATGCTACCCTTTTAGTCACATCACATTCATTTTATTTACACCTTATAAATCAATTTGTAAACTGAACAAATCAACTATCAATTTTCCAACTTTCATCAACAAACAGGAGTTCTAAGGAGTTACTTTTTACCTATAAAGAGGACCATTGGCTTTTAACCACCTATATGAGAAATACTAACTATACCAAAAAAAATTGTGTTCATAATTATGAATATCTTTAGTAAGATATACCCTGAGACTTTGTGTAAACAATTCTTGATTCTCCTCATCATATTTGACAGTCTTTCAGTCTTAGCACGATGCTCTATCTTAATTGATTTTAAAAACAAGGTTTCACTTTTTATATACTTTTTTCCATTTTTATAAACCTTTCTACCTCCACTGCTCAGTCTTGGACCAAACTGCTTGGTTGTTTTTGACAGTCAAGCAGTTTATGACTGTGGACTGTAGGCCTATGTAACCCCAAAACTTGGCTAGTATGTTCTACAGGAGAAACCTTTTCATTATGATCTTGTAGTCCAGGACGATCTTGAAGTCTCCAACTGGATGGTCCATATTTCAAATACCTACAAGATGAATAGAGAACTGAATAGTCCTGCTTTCCAGATGTTTACATAATTTTCTCTATTTTAATGGCACCTCTTGTTTGCTGTGTTAATACCACATGATTCTGTAAAGTGAACTCCCTTCTAGGATTCTCACCATGTAAATGATGATATACTGCATATCTCTCCCTACTGCAACAACAGTATAGCTTCAATGATTTTATTTTTTAAGAAAATAATTTAAAAAGTTTTCCAAACAACTTTAATAAATTATACATCCCCAGGGACTAACTCTTTGAAGACACAACCCACAGGCCTATGTACTTACCATAAGCCAGCTCAGATACCAGATAAACTTTGAAGATACTCCTCCAGTAATTTTCAGAATTTTTTCAAAGTCTCGCCTCAACCATAATCTTTCTAATATTTACATGCACAATGCTAGTTATTGCAGGGTGTGATGCTCTTTTGAAGATTTTCTGGTTGGTTAATTTTGCTCACCCACAAAAATATCATACATTGGATAGTACATGCTTGAAAAATTCTTAGGCGGTTCTGCCTCCCTTGTTTTAATGGTTTACAAACATCCAACTCCCATTTTCTTAAGCTCACTAAAGGTAGGGTCGTCTTACGAATAACCTACATCTTTCATTTTCCACAATGTATGCAAGTGCTTGCTTGCTACTGTAGCCTGAATCATATTAAACCTACTCATTACATTCACATCAAGGAAGATGAGATCTATCTCCCTTAAACATGTTACATTATTAAGTTCTACAGGAAGTGGAAAATCTGCCTTTCAAAGAAAGCACATGGTAGTTGCTAGGAAAGGCATGCAGAGGGCAAAAAGTTCCTATGCTTTCCACTACAGGAAAAGATGTCATATTGGCTCATCCTTATGCTGCTAATGATCACACAGTAATCATGTAATACACAGTTTGCCAAGTATTAAAATGATGTGTGCACACCATTAGGTAACTCTCAGGAACTTTGTCATATACAAACTTATTTATTTGTATAGTATTAGGAGGGAGTTCTACACTTATGAAGCCTTATTTGTATTACTCATAAACTGAAAATATATGGGCCAATTAATACCACTACACAACAATACAATGTAAGACCCTTGAAAGGAGTACCAATTAGATTTTCATACTCCATTCTGAAAATATCCATTATCTGGATAACTATCACCTTTACAGACTTTTGATTTTACTTCTTCATATGGAGGGTTATTAAACATAATTCCCCGTGTCTTTCTGAGTTCTAGGGCAATTTACCCTAAAGTCAATTACCCCCTTGTACACAAATATGCACAGTATAGTCAGATTGTAACCTAATCGAGCCAAACCTGCCAAAGAAAAATTTTCTCCATTAGTTTATTTCATATATATAGTATACATCTATATATTAGGCAGTAACGGTCCCAAGGGTTTCATCCCATCTCATCTTTTACACGCTTAGACCTACACAGAAAGATAACCCCCTTGATCAAGTGAAAAACTGAGAAGAAAGGGCACACCAAATAGCCAGGTTCCATATACAACAGGTGAACTGCTTCGTCGAAAAGCCTGACAAACAGGCCCACACCAAGGAGGCCAAGATGCAGACTGAGCTAAGTACCACTGTCTGTGGGGGTCTTCTGTCAGTGCAGAAAGCAGTCCCCTTAAACCAGCATAAAGTTAACAGGGGTTGGTTAACCAAAGTTAAGGGAGTTACATTCCTGGAGAGGATGATGAAAAAAAAAAAGCTGTTGGCAAATCTAACTCAATCACAAGTACCCAAGTTGAAAAACTAATTACGTTCCTTAGGACATAACTCTGGAATATCTTCTATAAAAATAGATGAAATAAGCTAATATACAGAATATACAGTACTTGTACATATATATAAGTGCTTGGACTTCTTGTACAAGGGTCACTCTTGTCACATGGGCATTTTTTGACTCAAGATTGGGGGATTACACACAAATATAATCACTTTTATCATTGTAACTCCTCTGCCTTGCCAATGTAAAAGAAGAATTTGGCAACTAAGAGTAAGTCTGTTTCTTAATTAGTAGATAATGTGAGTGAAATAGCCTTAAACAAGTCAACTTTACGGGGAACCCCCTCACTATGTAAGATGTATGAAAAAGTACTTGCGAGTTTTCTCACATGGGAAATGTCAAGAAAAGGAAAAATATGAATGCAAGCACTTCATCTGGCGTCTTATACATAATGGTATATACATCAAAGTTGCTAATCTGTGGCCTTACACATTATTACCACAACCATCATTTCTAATGAGGTCTCAATTGTCAAGCCCCTCTCCATAAGTTATATTATCAAATTTTCCATGTTCTCTTAAAATCTTGCAAGCTTTGGTTGTTCGTTTCATATCAAACTGAATGTTTACTTCATACTTCTCAGTTGAGGAAATTTTTTTTTTCTTCAATGATGACCAATATTACAAAGGCAAAACTAACCTAATCAAAGGATATTTCTAGCGAATAATGCAGTGATAGGATAACAGTATAAATTAATAATGGTTTTACAGGTATCTGGTGAGTCCCATACGAAGAAGGAAACAAAGGGAAGAAGAGAATTCCAAAGCTTGGCTGTTCAAGGGAAGAAGGTATCATAATGGTCAATTCTTGAGTGTCTGGTCTCCACACAGAAACAGTAGGAAGCAGCATTAAGTCAAGAAGGCCACTTCTCTCTATAATGAAAAAAGTTTGCTTCTGAGATGTTCTGAGCCATTGCAAGTTTATGCATCCACTCAGCAAACTCCTGTGAATTAGATGTCTAGTGCCTTTATGTATAAACCACAAACCATGTTTTTCTTTTTATCCACAGGAATTACAAAAACTGAAGACAGCACTGTCATTCATGGTGATTAACAGTTCACCCACATTATGTCAAGATCTCAACTTTTATGTCAGTTGAGAGTACTTCTGACACTCAGAGCCCTCTTCTTGACCTACAAAAACAATAAATCAGTATCCACTTATCCCACAACAGTAATCTTTTCAAAGTGTAAGTGCAGCCTGGTTCCCCAGCTGCAAAATAACTCGAAGCTAGGATAAATTACACTGAAGGCATGTTTATTTCAAATCTGCAGCAAAACTAACTTTGGGAAATGGGAACTTGTCTGTTTTGACAACAGACATTTCAGCAAAGGACTGATCTATCTCATCCTTCATAATTAATGATATCATATAAAATGGTTAGTGCTCTGTGAAACTCAAGGGTATATTAATGCAAAAGTAGATAATACACTTGCAAAATATGAACAAAACCTACATAAACTTCACCTTACCTCTGCAACAGTCATGATTTATCTAAATGCTCAATAGCCATACAGTAGTCTAGTTGAAATATATTTGTCACACTAAGAAATAGGCATTGCCAATATGATACCAGATGTCAATAAAGATCACATTTCAAGAAGTCAGATGAAAATAATGTTGGCATATTTCAACTTTAATTATGATAAGGGAAGGTTTTATAAGTGCCTTGCCTACTTTACATTAGTTAACCCCACAGATTCTGACATACATAAACCTTATGGCTTCATCTAATGTTGTTCAATGAAACATAATGCTCCAAAACATACTCCACAACTGTTACTGTATTCTCTAAATACTACACTAGCAATGCAGAACACAATCAACTACCGAGTACCCCAGCTACATAAGCTCTGACTTTAGCTCCCCTAATGCTCCCACCAGACATGGCAACAGGTCAAGAAGTGTGATAACATTGTATGTTTGTGGAAGAATGAGTGAGGAGAGGCTGAATAAGAGAGTATAAATGTTGGAGGGGGGGGGGGGGGGGGGAGAACGAGATGGGATAAACCAAGGAGGTGGAGGGATGGGATGAAAAATTTTGAGTGATCAGGACCAGAAAATGCAGGACAGCATTATGTATGCATGGGACAGAGCAAACTGGAGCAATGAGGTATACAGGGATGATGTGCTGTCCAAGGTCTGAGCTAAGGTATATAAAGCATGGTCAGGGAACATCATGAAAAGATCCATAGGGCTGGACTATGGGTAGGGGGGTTCTAATTCACTATACATAGGAGCTAGGGAAATATATACATATAAATATATCTCTGATCATAAGTTACCATTTTCTGCATTAGTAAGGTAGCACCAGAAACAGACAAAGAAATATGCTAATTCGTTCACATCTATTCAATGTCATGTGTAAAGCACTGAAACCACAACACCCTATCCAAAACCTGGCCATATAGACCTTTCCGCAGTTTCTTTTGTCAACTACTCACACATTCTCTCCATACATCCAAATCATTAGAGCACACTCTCTTCAGTTTTCTCAACCACACTTTTGTTATTAATACATCTCTCTCTTACCCTATCATTTCTTATCTGATCAACCTTTCTTATGTCAGATATGTCTGTATACATTAATAGCATACAATGAATGTGAGATGTTACCAGAGTTCATCTGCAAATGGTTACACCATAAAAATGTGGAGTCCATAATTTCTTTGCTCCAGTGTGGAATGCAGCCTTGAAGCTTACAACAGGCCCATAAAAGGGGTTGTGGGTAGTATTATGGTAATATCAAATCTGGGATGGCCAAAACTGGAGCATACACTGTCCACTCCATTTGGACATCCATAAAAAATTGCAGGAATCTTCAGCATTTGGATACCAAAATATTCTTTTAAGCAACTCATCCTGAAATTTAGATAAAGATCAACTGAAAAGAAAAAATGTTAGGTTACTCAATACATAAGTATTAAAAATGTTAGGTTACTCAATATAAAAGTATTGGTATTAAGTTAGACTGAATAGCTAATATAAGTTACATCAGTCATATATGATTTTCTTCAACATATATCTAATCTTATTTGGAGAGTATTTTCTTTCTGCATTTCAATGCCCATCTTCCTTTGTCATATCCTTGGATCCTTCCCTGTAAACTCCAAGTGTGTAGTTTTCAGCCACTGACCATCATCATATTCAGAACAAAGAAAAGGTTATTCCCCTCTTTAACAACGCGTCCTTGGTCAGGCAAAATATCCAGGCATATTCTTTACATCCATTATGATACCTGTTCCAAAGATAAGATAAACATATCAGGGAAAATGTGACCAGTCTGTGCTTGAGCTTATCAACTGGCCCTTTGTGTGGTGATATATAGTTTTAGCCACACAACTTCAGCTTCCTTCCCCGGCCATGCTATGCAACCCTCCTGGAAATTTCTGGAGCCGTCACCACCAAGCCCTGCCAAAAATATACTCCCAAATTATACAATACTCCATAATTCATCTTAATATAAGGGCATTACATTATTCTAAGTATATTTTCGCATTTCGTTAAGCTTATCCACAGACAATACCAATCTAGCTCATATTATATACATTATTTGACCAACTATTAACTCAAGCACCATCCTAATACTCTTGTATGACTGGCACGGCTAAGGAAGCCAATATCATCCCCGTCCTTCGTCCAATATCAATCACAATGAATCAGTAGCCTCTTAAAGGCAATTCCAAACATCCGCCACAGAAACTGGTCATGGCGCTCCAGCCACGCAATTATTGACCATTTATATTTATTTCCCCCAGCCACTCCCGCCAAATCCATCAAACAAATACATCTTCAATCACCTACCCGAAGAAGCTATCTTCATCAAAACCCGTCATAAGTGATCCGAACAGAGACATATTGATGATAGATCAATATCCGAATGAGAATGCCAACGTGTGCCGGGAGGGAGATCGCAGCGTGTATATCCGACACAGACTGAAGCTACACTGCCTCGAGCAAGATGGCTGCCCGCCACCAAAACATCACGTGACGTCCACGCTCCGCCCACCCGCTTAGTTTAAATAGCTCATGGCAGCCCAGGCTTTTCCTTTGAGTCAAGTGAAGTAAATACGGGATAATGCCCGTGTTTGTTAACGTGTATTAATCAAACTACCACTCTCATGATTATTGATGAATTATTGAATATGATCATCTTACGCATCTCTTTCTTCTTTTACAATTAGACGACATGGCACGCGGACAAAAGCACTCCCCTACTCGCAGCCATCAAGGATCAAAGAAAATATAGAAATATAGTAGACACTCGGTAGAGCTCCTTAGATGTTTGTAAGCCTGTGTCTTACAGTTGTAAATCTTATAGAAAAAGGCAAAAGACGGACGAAAATTCCACAGCTTCGCCATTCGAGGACAGGAAATACTACAACGTCCATTCCTCGTGTGATTTGTATCCACACGGGAATTATGGAAGGCAGCAGACAGCTATTGTTTAATAAGAAATACCTAAAATAAAATTCTAATATATGCATAAATGCCCTCTCGAACACAGTGAGAGAAAGAATGGGTACGGGGGCATCAGTCTCCTCTTTCAACAAGAATTCTTAGTGGTGGATTGTCATTAATTCTATAATTTTTTATTGAAAAAAATATTTGCAGGTTAATGATCTAGATATATATACAATTTTTATGTTATTACTCGTAAATAAAAAAAGGTCACTCCCCACTTTCAAATATGTTCCGTTCCTACTCTTTATTTTAATGCTATACACTTTCTGATTTAGACGTATGGGTAGTTAGAGGCAACATGAGTCCTCCATGAAATAGTAATTACCGTTACTCACCATGAGCCAACACGGGTTCTAAATCCTGGGCGCGGCAGTCGGCCCAAACCCACCTTAGGTGCTCATCCTCTCCCCGGGACGGGTCGATAAATGGTTACCTGGCTTAGAATATAGGGCCAAAAAAAGGGGTATGGAAGAAGAGAGAGGAGAGGTGGAGTGGAGCAGGGCTCTGTTGATTTTCCACATTTTCTGAGATCCCAGGATATTCCCGGGCCCCCTTTTGGACCCCTAGGCCCGAAACAATATACCACCTGTATCCCCCACCCCTCACTTCGAAGAGGCCCTGCATGGATAAATGGATGGATTTGCTAAACAAATGGATAGTTCGATAGATGAATGTAGTTAAAGTGACCTACTGGACATATAATCAAATACTGATATAAATTAACAACAATTTTATATTCAAAGATGAATGATAATAATTACAGCAGTGACTGTTTGCTGATTACTCTCTTTTAACGGAATAATATTATCATCGTTTCTGCACAGCATTATGATGTGTTTTGCAAAAGCCACTCTAAAAGATCAATTTTGATTCTTGCCGTCATTTGCGAATGAATAAGATACAAAAAGGACCTCCATGACAGTAATTACTTAGCCCATGTCTTTACAAAAGGTCCCGATTGGACGCAGTTTTTTTATTCGCTCTCGCCTTTTAATCCCTGGAATTCATCCTGCTTAACAGTCGACCAATCTTGAATACTCACTACCTAAATCAGTACCGGGTACCAAATGTTCATTGCCTGATACCATTGCCTTTCTGGATTGCTGATTGCGAGACGCTGTCCCGTTGGCAATGGGTAAATAGGAAGATTAGGACGAACAATGATTCACCCGTAACCGAAAAAAGGTTAAAATTAATGGAGGAATATTCTAATCTAACTTTACGAAAGAGTAAAACCCTTAGTTCGTGGTTGTTGAGACGCTTCCTATTGGTTGGTGACCAATAATGACTTAAAGGTTCCTTTAAGTCCTTGTATCTTTCCCAGGCGAGTAAAGTTCGTTAACTTTTCTCTTTGTGAAACGCGGGCATAAATTCGCAGAGTGTGTTGTTTGTGTGGAGTTTTTAGTAAGTTGTGTAATCTAAATTGCATGTAGACTTATTTCTGTGAAACGTGAGGTGCGAGTCAAAATAGTTTTTAGTTGTTAAACATGGATTGTGAGTATTTATATATTCATAGTGAAATCTGGACTGCAACACGATCTTTTAATATATTTCATTCCGTAATACTACTGGAACGTGCGTCGTAATGCCTTAAAACTTTTTCGAAAACAAGAGTTGTTAGGAAACATAGTTTTGAGCTGAGAAATGTAGAGTATTGTGTGTGTGAATCATGCGTTGTCGGTTCGAAGACTATTTGCTTTGGAAAGGTGATTTGTCAACGTCCATAGACGGTTAAATTGTGCAACGTGGGTTGCAAGGCTATTGAGTTGTTACTCGTGATATACGGGTTTAAAGTATTTATTCTTTTTTAGTGAAACGTGATTCCGTAGAACTTATAGCTGTGAAACAAGGGTTGTGTATCCGTATATTCATTTCCTTAAATGTAGGTTTCTGGGTCAATAGACTTTTTTTGAACGCGGGGTTCAAGTCAATAGATTTTTTTTTAACCAGTGCTCTAAGCCAGTACACATTTCTTTTATTATATTAGTTGAAACGCGGATGAAAATTCTTTACACTTAAATATACGTGGACTGTGAGTCTACTGAAATTTAGCCGCGCAGTGGGAGTCCACAGGATTTGAGCTAAACGCTGGCTGTAAATATATATATATATATATATATATATATATATATATATATATATATCTATATATATGG
>JAYMFT010051184.1:0-15236 GCA_038088735.1 Panulirus argus
TATATATATATATATATATATATATATATATATATATCTAAATCATCAATCTGCTTCCCTCCCTCACTTTGCTCCATACCTACCTTCCTCTCCGGCCGATCTACCTCTGTCGTTGTTGATGGATCAGCCTTTCCCCTTTTCTCCATCAACAGTGTTGTCCCCGGTGATTCTGTCCTGTCCCCTACAATTTTCCTCATTTTCAACTATTTCCTCTCTTCCAGAAATAATCCAATGCACTCATCCTCTGACGACTCAACACTGCATTCATCCATATCCCTCAATTCTGGTCACTCTTCTCTCACTCGATATGCATCCCATCTTAACACCGTTTCCTCAGTAAACTCAGACTTGGACAGGATATACCAGTGGGGTAGACAAAATCTTGGTAAGTTTAATGCCTTGAAAATCTAATTTCTACCATTCTCACTATCGAAAACTCTTCACAAATCGTGCCTCCTTTGACGGTTCTGTAATTGTACCTGTTGACTCAAAAACAATCTTGGTATTATTGAAACATCCACTCTTTGTTGGAAATCCCACATTACAGGAATACTTAAGTCTGCCTTTAGAAACTGAATGTCCTGTTTAGATGTCGAAACGTTTTCCCTTTTGAGCAGTTGCTTTGTTTATACAAGGGAGTGATTTTCTCTTGTATGGAGTACTTTTATCACTTTTGGGGTGGTTCTAGCTCTGCATCCTTACTTGACAGAGTCGAGTCCAAAGCGGTCTGACTTATAAACTGTCGCCGCAGTGTTGGTTAAGTTTCCCTCTTCTATAGGTACTACTCTGGTTTTTCCTCCCGAGAACGGTCTGTTTGCGTTCCCCCGCCACTGGCTAGACCACGCCGTACTTGGCAAGCTGCTGCGTCACATGATTATCATGTGACCATTGGCAAATCAATTGTGGGCCGGTTTGACAACTGCTTCATTCCCTACACGTCGAAGCTTTGAAACTCTCTACCTTCTCATGTCTTTCCAAATGCCTATGACATGGCTCATTTTAAAAGACAGGTATTTCACGTCCTCAAAAAAGTCATAGATTCTCTTCATTGTTTTTTTTTTTATTTTTCCGCTTCATAAATTTCTCTTTTTTCAATTAAGGCCCGGCTTTGATGTGGACTTTTGTACGTGACTGGAGTCTTCAGTATAAAAGAAAAAAAATAAAGAAATATATAGTCATACATAAATCATTTTGCGACCCTGACTTGTACGAGATCAGTGTGTTGTGACAACATTTCAGTATGAGGAAACGTTTGAGGAAAATGTTTTTTGTAAAGACATCAGTAAAGTTTGAACCGAACTTCAATGGTTCGTAAGCTTTAGCATTTTCTTCTACAGGGTATAAGGTAGGTTACCTAACTACGGCGGCTTTTCTTTACAGTGGTAAATTCTCCGACTTTCAATCCGTGCTAAAGGCTCTCTTCATTATGACTATTGTACAACACCATCTTCCCTTTTCCGGGATCTACTGCCGCTCGAAATCTGTGCTAGACTCAGTATGAGGGAAAGTATGGATTTCTTTTGGAGCGAGAAGTTTTTCATCTAGATGGTACTCTGATGATAACTCCTTGCTGAAGGTGACTATTCATTCAGGTTTAACTAGAGGCAGGCAGAGCCCGGAAATGTCAGGCTCCCTTAATATATCAACTGTAGCGGGTCCGCTTATTGGTTTGAGATGACTTTTTCCTCTCGATACCCTACGTTGACCAGCAAGTGTGTACAATACACTGGACATGCAGTGAACTCATGCCTACTTCTTAAGGGGGTTAGCAGGTTTTGCGCCTTAAGTAAAGCGAAACAGTTCCTGAAGTTGCCTGCATTCTTAAGATTACTTTTCCTCTGCATATGTCGGCTTCAAAATTCTTAGCCAGTCGCACACGTTGTGCTATCTTCGCCCAAGATACTCGTCATCCGTGTTTCTCCGCAGCAAAGTTTGAGAGGGCTATATTAGTTATATGTGTAATATGGACATTCTCTACCATGGATGTCAACTACAGCAACCAACTACTGGGTGGGTTATCGATAAAGTCTTTTAAGCAAAGGTTTGAGGGCAATTTCCTGAGGGTGTTCACCGAAGTAGCATAGAACTTTCACACTGTTGCCTCACTCTCAAAATCTTATTATAAGACCATGGTGCCATACCGAAGATATCAAACGACAATATCAACTTAAGTGTCGCAGTTAATTTCAAAATTTGATTATGCCAATTACCACTTCCAGAAGTACACGAGGAAAGAAAAATAAATGAAATAAATTAATACTTTATTTTGTCAATTTGTGCTACATAATACAAATTGAAATTTTGTGGATCTAGAGCCAAGGTAAAATACACATTCAGTCTCATACACAAGGTAAAAGAAAATAATAATGTAAAAGCACAGTAGCTAAGAGTATACATATACATTAAAAGACAACAGATTTGGTTCAGCATCATTATCATACACACACCAACATTAATTCTATCACAGGCAATGAACAATTATCTTTTTGAGTTTACATGATTGTAGAATTTAATACTTCTTGGTACAAATGAATTCTTATATCTGCATGTTTTTTGCAATGGTAAACACTCTTCTGTGTAATCTTAAAAACACATTATTCAGAGGATGGTCACAATCATTCATAATTCTGTCAGATAAATTTAAAACATATTTTGAATATAAAGCATCAAGTGCAGTTACATTAGAATCCAGTTTCCTAGCTATTTTTACAATTTTCCTAAGTTTGCTCTTGCTTTTTTATACTCAAACATCCATAATATGATGCTATACAAAAACAAAATGTTGACTCTTTGAATGACTTATAGAAAATAGAAAGAAATCCTATCAACTTTCAGGTTTTTTAAGACTTAAAAAATGAATTTTTTGCATAATTTTTCCATAATCCTTTTTAGTGTTAACATCACCATTTAGACTACCATCAATAATCAAACCCAAGTGTTTATAATTGTGCACAATAGCTACTTGCTCTCCTTTGATACTTAGTTGCTCAGTGCACTTTTCCTTCTTGCGAAAGGTAATCACCATTTCTTTGGTCTTCTTGATATTCAGATTCAAGTAATTTTCATCACACCACTAAACAAAGTCATTAACTTGAGCCCGATATTCACATTCATATTTATCCATTATTTTACCAACAATTACTTTGTCATCAGCATATTTGATTGCAATCATTTTTATATAAAGGCAATAAAACAGCCCTGTGAAACACCATTTCTGTAGTTCCAATTTCCTACTATCCTTATCCTCAAAAAGCTCCCCACCCCTACCCTCTCCACAAACCCTCCAAAACTCTTCCATTCCCCATCCCCAGTCCTCCAATCAATACCAGGAATGAAGTACCTCCATCTCTACTTCAGCCACACACATGCATGCTTACACTTACTGTAGGAGCTTCTGCAAACACTCCACTACAGTTGCCCTCTGTCAGTGGCCTGTTAAGGGTGAGACAACTGAAGCTAACTGGCTCTGGAGTTCACTAGTTATGGAGACTTAACTGCCACAGCCACTCCCTTGTGGGAGTTCCAACTGGAACAGTTGTCAGAGATATACAGATATAGGTGCACTTCATAGTAGGACTGTCTCATCTTTATGTAGTTCCCAAACAACCTTAAATTTCCCAAATGCTACTCTTTCATACTGCATAATATGGTAAGATATGATATATTGAAAACATTCATTGGTAGTGATCAGTATTTGACTCTATCCTTAAATCAAAAATGTTATAATGGCATTAACATATTTTACAAGACAAGTTTACTTCTGCATCCAAAAGTAACATTTACTTATTTATATACAGTAAGAGAAGATTGATCATTATAGGGAGGTGCTGCATTGGTACTCAAAGAAGTCTTCTAGAACATCTTGGTTGTAATCTCCAATTGCACAAGAGGAATGCAGTCCCTTTAGACGTTGTAACTCTTCAGCTTAAAAAAAAAAAGATACCCTATCAGTTTGAAAAGTGTGAATAAGCCTACAGTTCTGATCAAAGTTTGGAAAACCTTATGGTGAGTGCAGGTTAGCACGACTTTCATAATAAGCCAGATCATAGACATATTTCTGAGATAATGAAGACTGTGGGAGGGATTTAGACACTCTAGTTAAGGATGAAATTAATAAATATCACTCCTTGTACAGCAGGATGAAAAGTAAGGTAATTCAGTGCACATCATTACATGCAATATGAACACAGTAAGTCTTAAAATAAATCTTTACTATTATTTCAACAAAGAACTGTATCTAAAGGAGCATAATACAAGCATAGTAAGTATGTGCTCAAACTAGCTTCATAAATACTGTAGACAATAATTTGTTATTGAATACTATACAAGATTTTCAGCAACTATGAAAGATGGTCCCCTTTTATTATTTTTGGTTTCTATACTTTTAAATTTTAAAACCCCAAAACCCCTTTTACGTGACTCTTGCAGTTTTAAGACTACTTTGATTGGGTTGTATCACTCTCAGTGGCTGAAAAACTGTAGAGCATTACTGAGGACCTTTCTTGCTTCAAACAAGCCCAACTCCCTACTCCTATAAGGAATGCAGCCTTAAAGCTGCAGGAACCCCATAAAAGAAGTTCAGAGATTATATAATTATAATAATAGCAATAATTTGTTCCTTGCAACCATAACTCTGATAAAACAGTAAAGAAGTATTTTTTCACATCTTTAACTTGATTCCTATTTAGTTTTCTGCTCTGTGCTCTCTCTGACTGTTATTTCTAATTTCCATGAGCACTTTAATATCAGTATCATCAGTAAAATCATATTTATCCTCTTCCCTTTCTCTTCTAACATGGATAATTCTATTCCTTCTAGCTTCTCTGTATAACTTGATTCCCATATTAATGTTTGATACAACATCTATTGCCCTCCTCTGGACCTTCTTCAGAAGATATATATTTTCACCTATTTGGAGTAAACAATCTAGTCTTATTCTAATTTGGATCTAACATATGCTGTAAATAATATCAGAATATCACATTCTTACACATGAAGGCAATTTTTTTGTGTGAATTGATTACTAAAAACATAATCTTGAATGAAATTCTAATATCTGCCAGCAGACAGTTTGCCTCTATCTCAATTCTCCTGTAGCTCTAGCAACAAATCAGATACAACGTTAATCCCTAGGTTAATTTCACGTATCAATGCTTTTGTTTAACAGGCATGGGACATTCCACAGAACTGTCCATGAAAATAAGATTCCACACCGTAGACTTTGGGCATTCTAGAAGATGAAAAAACATAGGTCCAGTACCATCTTTTGCTGATATGAAAGGACTTTTGTACCTCTATCTAAGGGCCCACACCCACATGACCCTATAAAAAATTTATAAGCCCCATTCTTGATTCCTGTGTCCACCAAAATTACAAGAGAAATCTATCTATCTATACCTCTGATGCCTGTTCCCAACTGAAACTCCGTGATTAGAATCTCTATTACTAGTGAACTCTACTGCCACTTTTTAGCCATTAGTGCCTCGCCTTTAACAGGCCACTGCCAGAGGGAAACTCTAATGCAGTGTTTGCAGAGACTCCTACCTAATGTTCCTACTGACTGCTTCTACCCAAAGCTCCTGCCTAATGTTTCTACCTAATGCTCTTGCCTACTACTTCTATCTATTGTTCCTACCATTTTGCCAAAAGGCAGGGCTAGCACATGGTGCTTCCCACAGGAAAATCTAGTTACGAACAATGAGTTAAGTGCTGTTGTATTATGCATGACAAGGAGAGACTGTGTTTGTAGACAGAATGCCAGTTCTCCATGTGTGTGTGAGGCAGATAGAAAAGACAGCTACCTTGGTCTGAGGAGTGCAACTTGACAACCATGTAAGGGCTGGCTATCTATGCAGCTGTCACTAACCTTCCCAATACCCAGGTAAGTAGTACTGGTCGTTGGCTGCCTTCCAACTACTACCTACTACCAGAGAAGTCACTGGTCTCAAAGTCAAAGGTTTTTGGAAATCTACACTGATCTATGAAACTAAGGATTCCAGAAGTCCTCAGGAAAGACCTCTTGAAAGATCTCTGCTTTTTGCAAGAGAGACTGCTTTCCCAAGAGGTAATGTTTTTGGATTCCAGCCTCACCATGTCATTGCACAGGGCTGCATAAATGACTTCCTCTTACAGTAGCTTTAGTTGACTTTATGACACAACAATCTCGGACCATTAAGCAACTCCAAAATTTGTGTAGCCCTAAGCTTTGTCCATGGATAGACAAATTGTGCTAGTCTGAGAAATCTATTCTATTCCTATTCCAGACTGATGATGAAACCTATTTCTGGAAAGGTGTCCAAGACTTGAAGCCCTTTGAAGCTGAAATCACCTAAATGTTGTGCAGGGAAGATTTTAGTTTTAGGGGCTGGGCCAAAATTATTCCGGTAAACAAATGGTAAACTATGCAAAAACCAAATGGCATAACTTTGAAGGCTAATTATGTCACTTCTACAGCAGTCTCTGCTGGCTGAAGGCATGTTCAAAACAGGACACTGCCAAGGTTAAGTGAATGGAAATGGGAGAGGAAGACCAGCAATACTTCACTTGAAATACTGAAGGTTAGAAAGTCCTAATCATCATTTTCCTTGAGAATAATGATGAGAAATTTTCATGCATGTGAGACAGACCCCGAAGGAAGAATTAATTTCAACATGCTTGTAATCAAAGTGATACATAATTTAGTAAGCTTATCAGTATGCTACTGTATTACTTATTTTAAAAAGCTACATGCTTTATAAGATAATAAATATAACTCATACAACTGCAGGATGTAGAAAACTGGTCTTTAAAGTAATCAGTTTTCTCCCTATCAAATCAATTAACAAAGACAATCAAGAAGTTCATTAAGTAGTCTTCTACATACTCCTATGTCATGCATCACTGAAATACTACCTGGTTATATAAAATTTATCCAGATAATTCAAATGACACATGCAAAGTATCATGCATGATGTATGCAGTCAGGATATTCAAATCTATCTTTAAGAATTATCTGCTATTTCTTAGGATATAGTAAGAATTATTATTTCTTTAAATATATAATGAATTTAGTGTGAAAAAGGTGTATAAATAAATAAAGGCTACCTGCAATGTTGATGACCCAGAAAATGTCACAGCCGCAAATAAGCGGGTTGGAGCTAATGTCTATGGTTCCAGATGTTTTGCTGAGCAGAGGAAGGAAAGCGTTTTCTTCTAACACCATGAGGTGGTTTTGGCTAAGGTCTACAGTCACATTTCCAGAAATCCCTGCAGACAAATGGGACTGTGGTAAGCAAACTATTAATCTACTGATAAAACAATATAATGCTAGAAAAAGATATCATTCATGAACAAAAAACACTAAAATAAATTACATTAATTCTCAATTACATTTACCTAGAAAATAATGACAAAAATATCACACAGTACAGTATATAATAACTGGATGGAGATAACTATGAAACAGGTAAGTCTAACCTTCAAATGTATTCATCCCAATTCTTTCTATACTGTTCAAGTGAAGGTCAATAAGTGTCAGGTTGGGGGCACTTAAGTTAAAGGAATTGTCCCCCAGCTCCACTAAATTTCCACCACTTATAGATATTGTCACCAGTTTGTCTAGTTTCCTGCAACAATATTTACAGGTTAAGAACACACAAAAGTGACTAACTGTTCATTAGGGGCACTAAAGGTAACTACACAAGTTTATGTCATAAGTCATGACTGGCAAATGAGTCAAATGACAAAATATCATAACCATCACCATATGGCACTTAATGAAGGATGGAACGCAAGCAGCAAAAAATATATGGTGATTTACTATGAGATAGTACAATTAAAAGTTTTTAGTATATATCAATTTATACAGTCAAAATTCATGGCAAGGACAACTGTGAATGGCAATGCAAACAATAAAGAAGATCGTTGTTTCTGTATCTCAAGAAGCAACTGATAATGTCATAATTGGACCAACCAACATATATCAGTATTGTTAGTAAGTTAATTATGTATCCCTAGACTGCTTTTATGGCACTTCTACAGCTTCAAGGCCATGTTCTGAACAAGAACAGGGTAAAGTGGGGTTCTATGGACTGGAAAAGTTCTTGATGATGCTGTCTTCCCTTCTGCTCAATAATGATGATACAATCTCATCTAGCATCACCTCCTACTTGTGGTGTTACCAATTACATGCAGCCCAGGAACACCCACATCATATATTCATTATTATTATTAGTAGCAGTAGTTGTATATAACCCTTTTTATGGAGCTCCTGCAGCTATGAGGCTACACTCCATGAAGGAGCAGGGAAATGATGAACTCCATTGGAAAGAAAATATTCTCTATGAGACTATTATCCCTTCTGTCAACTGACGATGATACACCCTTACCAAAGGTGACAATTTTATTCATGGTGGAACCAGAAGTGGTTAGCAACCAGTAACATCCATCTATCTATTATCTATACATGTAAAACTTTAAATATTTAAATGGCTTGGGACTAACCAGGTTTGAATTTTAGAAAAATTTGGAATTTAGGTTTCTAAACTTCATCTGAGAACAAATAAATAACTGCTAGTAAACTTGATGTGTTGAGACCACTAGGGTAAAATAATTGTTTTTTCTTTGATTAGCTATGAATCTTTTCTTAAATCAAGCTTTGCACTACTAGCCCATTTCAGCATAAATAAGGTAATTCACATGGCATACATTGTGTAATTCTCGTATATTCTGACTAATTTAGAGTTCTGTGGAACCGAGGAGATGTAATTCATACCTAGCTCTTGAACCACTTTGATTCAAAACTTTTAACATATAACCAATAAAATGATATTGTAAAATATATTTTGTACATAGATCCTTTCTAAATTCTTATGTGATGCATGAATTGATTATTTTCTGTACTTCCAGGAAATTATCAGAGAAAAAGACTGAGGTTGTGCCTCCTACTGACTGTGTTAGTGACAGTGTTCATTTCAAAATATTCAAGATATAATCAATAAGGCCATATATATTCTATTTTTGAAATAATTTTCCACGTGATTTTCTTCAGAAGGTTCTAACCTGATGAATGAATTCATAATCATCTTCATATTCAAAGAAAATGAGAAAATAGATAAAGATGGGAGTGTACTGGCAAAATATCTTTCCCAATACACTCCCACCACAATGTACTTTTATAACTCCTTGGTACAGAGGGGACAATATTACCTATTTCTTGAATGTTTATCTGTTCTTATGTAATATTCTTTTATTTTTTAAGATATATATATTTTTGGGGGGCTTCTTTACTAACATGAAATTAAACATGTAGTCTTGTAACGATAAATTCTTTTATTTTTCTAGTGTGGGTTTTATCGTCATCAATCAATGAGACAATATATATTTACAATATTTAGTTTTGTATTTGGGACACTGGTCCTTTTGTGATATCAAACACTGTTCAAGTAGCTCATTTATAAAGAACTTTGCAATTTGATCTGCTTTAACTATTTTTCATATATTCTTGTATTCATTTATGATAATAAACTTATGAGAATTGTTCATAAAAAATACAGGAAATATACATTACAGTGTATCATTTTATCAATTATTTTATCAATTATAACTTAAAGTTTAGTTTGCGGCAGGAGTGTGTGATGTTACCATGGTTGCTTACTTTGTATATGGATGGGGTGTTCAGGGAGGTAAATGCAAAAGCCTGGGAAAGAAAAGTGAGTAAGCAGTCTGTAAGGGATGAGAGGGCCTGAGAAGTGAGCAGCTGTTGCTCGCTGATGATACAGCACTGGTAGCAGATTCAAGTGAGAAACTGCAGAAGTTGGTGAATGAGTTTGGAAGGGTGTGTGAAAGGAGAAAGTTAAGGATAAATGTGAATAAAAGCAAGATTATTAGGTTTAGCTGGGTGGAGGGATAGGTTAGTTGGGGTGTGAGTTTGAATGGAGAAAAATTAGGGGGAGTGAGGTGTTCTAGATACCTGGTAATGGACATGGCAGTGAATGGAACTTGGAAGCAAAAGTGAGTCACAGAGTGGGTGAGGAACTGGAGGCTCAGGGAGTGATGAAGAATGTGTGTAAAGATAGATCATTATCTGGAAGGGCAAAAATGGGCATGTTTGAAGTCTCAGCAATATTATATAGATGTGAAGCAAAAGCTATAGATGAGGTTGTGCGAATTAGGGTGGACGTATTGGAAATGAAGTGCTTTAGGACAATATGTGGTGTGAAGTGGTTTGATCTAGTAAGTAATGAAAGGGTAAAAGAGATGTGTGGTAATAAAAAGAGTGTGGTTGAGAAAGCTGAAAAGCATGTGTTGAAATGGTATGGACATATGGAGACAATGAGAGAGGAAAGGTTGACAAAGAGGATATCTGTGTCAGAAGTGGAGGGAACAAGGGGAACAGGGAGCCCATATCAGAGAAGGAAGGATAGAATGAAAAAGAATCTGAGCGAATGGGGCCTGAACATGTAGGAGGGTGAAAGGCATATGCTAGACAGAAAGAATTGGAATGTGTGGTATACAGGGTTCAACGTTCTGTCAGTGGACTGAACCAGGGCATATGAAGTGTTAAGGGTAAATCATGGAAAGGTCTGTGGGGCCTTGATATGGATAGGGAGCTGTGGTTTTGGTGCATTACATATGACAGCTAGAGACTGAGTGTGAGTGGATGTGGCCTTTTTTTGTCTGTTTCCTGGCACTACCTCATCAACGTAGGAAATGGCAATCAAGTATTATAATAATAATAATTTATATATATTCATAACTCTAACTTACTGGAATGTGTTTGCAATGATGTTTTCTATCTTGGTGTCATCTAGAAAGAACTTTTCTAGGTTGGGGGCCCCACGGAGAGCATCATCAGGCAGCTTGGTCAGCTCTTGCAGGTTCAAGAAGGCAGAGATGAGGGAATTGGACACCAAAGGAGGCAGCCAGTTATACGGGCCAGACTGTCGCAAGTTATGGGTCAGAATATTGGTAAATTTCAGAATATCTGATAAATTTTGTCTGAAATTAATAGCTGTCACTGGATTATGGTGAGAATATGCATAAACTTCTCACTCTTTCTCCCCAGAGATTCAAAAGATCACTTCTCCTCAGAGATTTAAAAGATCACTTGACCAGTCTCGAAAGGTACATCAGTTCCTTTATTTTAGGAGTGAAAGAGTTAATCGAAGATATTAAAGTACAGTATATTTGACATTAAAGACAACAAAACAGAAGTATTTCAAGCATTGGTCATTAGAACATAAATTCTGCTATCTTACTCCATTATATAATCCTCACAGGTATAAAATTTGCAATCCTCATCTAAACACATCCATATCTATATAATCACAACATGTAGGCTAAACACTAAGTCTAGCGTCTGATCATTACCTGGTGGAGGCAAGGACGAAGATTTGTAAAAGTTTTCAGAAAAGGGGATATGATATGAGTGAGAAGAGGGTGGTGAAAGTGAGCTGAGAAAAGAGACTTGTGTAAAGAAGTGTCGAGAGATTGGGTGTCAAATGGCAAAACGTGAGAGTAGAAGAAGAAAGGAGAATAGCTGAAGAATTGGAGATATTCTAGAAGCAGTGCTAGCATGTATCAGAGAAGAGTGTGGCATGTGGGAGGTGGGCAGGTAAGAATGTATGTGGTGGGGTGATAAAGTAAAGTTGCTAGTGAAAGAAAACAGAGAGGTGTATGGCCAGTATTTATAAGAGAGGGGTGCAAATGATTGGGAGATGTACAAGGGAAAGCAGCAGCAGGTCAAAAAGAGGGTACAGGGGATGAAAAAAGAGGGTAGTTGAGAGTCAGGGTTAATGAGTATCAGTAAATAAGATGCTTTGAAAGGAGGTTAATAGTATGTGAAAAACTAAGGAAACAAATGGGAACATCATTGAAGGGGGCAAATGGTAGTGATAAGGTGAGGAGATGTAGCAAGTATCTGGAAGGATTGTTGAATGTATCTCATAAAAGTGTGACAGATATATGGTGTCTCAGTTGGGAAAGTATGCAACGTGCGGAAGTCATGAAAAGTGGTTTGGTAAAGGGAGAAGAGTTGGTGAGCACCTTGCATAAGCCAAAATGTGATAAAGTGACTAGAGTGGATGGTACTGGAGTTGAATTTCTTAAGAGAGAGGGTGACTGCTTAGTTGACTGGTTAGTTAGGATTTTCTATGTATGTATGGATCATGGTGAGATACCTGACAATTGATGGAATGTATGTATAGTGCCATTCAATAGATGCAAAAGGGACAAAAGATAGTGTTCAAACCACAGAGATATAAGTTTGTTGAGTGTACCAAGCAAGTTGTATGGGACAGCAGTGACTGAGAGGGTGAAGGCATTTACAGAGCATTAGACTGGAAATGAACAATGTGGATTCAGGAGTTGTAGGGGATGTGTTGATCAGGTGTTTCCTTTAAAGAGTTTGTGTGAAAATTACTTAAGAGAAACAGAAGTATCTGTTCGTGGCATACAACGATCTGGAGAAAGCATATAACAGGGTTCGTAAAAGTGCATGTGGAAAGTGTCGGGAATATATGGTGTGGGAGGAAAGCTACCAGAAGCAGAGAAGTCTTTATCGCGAGTGTAATGTGTGTGTGCGATTAGGTAGAGTGGGGAGCAGTTTTTTTAATCTATCTGTTCTGTATGGAGAGGGAGTTTAATCAAGTTTTGCATTCATGGGGCCCCCAACCCTTGAACATTCTCTACTATCATACAACTTCTTAAATCTGTAATTTGTAATGAAGAATGAGGGTGTAATGAGGATAAGGGTATTGTGCTCTGTCCTAATCCACAAGGGATAAGGCAAGTGGTGTCATGCATGTAGTGAACATGTGGGTACAGTGAAGGTGAGGATGTAGTGGAGAAGTCCTCTGACTTGACTCGTAAGGGTGAGGTGAAGATGAGTGTGTAACGGAAAATGCCCTATGAACTTACCAATACATCAACATGAAGACATATTGCATTAACCTGAGAATGTTAGAGTTTCCAGCTGAGATTAGATTTTATTGTTAGCATTCTAGATTGTTTTATAAGACTTTATCCTACCTTTCCTTACCTTGCCCATCTTTCCATTTTATGGCAATAACAAAATGTTATTTTTATTTTTCAATTATACATCACAATACTGGATGATTTTTTTAAAAAATACCCATCTTCCAACACATCTTAACATTTACAAACATCTCACTATTTACAGTTATCTCCCTTGTTTATTTCTAATTCATTAATAACATACAGTGATCTTCTACTGGATCCTGCATGAATAACTCACAAGTTAAACACTAATGTAAACTGAAAACACCAAAATACCTACAATACCAATATTTTCTATAACAGTGAAGCAGTTGAGGTCTTGTAGGGGCCATTCATATATATCAACATCCATCTCACTCATGTAGAAACTCTCAAGTGTGTTATATGAAGATCTCAGTGCACCTTTCTTGACTGTCTTCATCTTATTGACAATCATTATAACTGTCCTAGAAAAAGAATAAATTCTATGCATCAATATTCACACACAAGGGAAATGATCTCTAAACTTTAACAAGAACCATCTTTTACTGGATAGTTGATGTCTATCTCTATAAAATATTACAATGTATATTATATCAACCATATATCTCCCCATCTTTCAACCCCTTCTATTATACCCTCTCTCTATCACCTTTCCCTTTTGCCTTCTCTTTTCTTATTTTCCTTCCCCTTTACTATCTCTTTCTTTGAGCATAACAGGTAGGTTTGATCCAAGTTAAATCCCATTACAGGTATTCACAAGGAGGTGATAATAAGCACAGGTACATTATAAACAGGTAGTTTACTGGTTCAAAAGAGATTAACGAGGAGGTGGAAAAAAAATTGTATATATTCTTATTACCATCAATATTGGCTTCTTTGGTTGGGTTTTGGCTGGCCTTGAACCTAGCTAGGAATATGTAAGGGGTTAGGTCAAAAAGGACATTTCATGAAACTTTCATCTCTAACTTACATCCATTGCTCCCTCATCACTACAATTCATTAAATTTCCCTTCCCCCTTTACTGTTTCTCTTCAAACATAACAGATAGCCTTGATTAAATAAAATCACAGTGCAAGCACTCATAGATACTTTCCGATTCATAAGGAGGTGAAAGTAAGCACAGGTACATTATATTGAGGTGATTTGTTGGGAGAGAGGGGCTGGAAATCCTCCCCTACTGTTTTACTTTTCCAAAAGAGGAAGGAGAGACACAGGCCAAGTGAGGATTTTGCTCTCTGAGGCTCAATCATCTGTTCTCGACGCTACCTTGCTCCCGCGGAAAATGGATGGGGGCGAGCAAATGTGAATATGTACATGTGTATATGCATGTGAATGTGTATGTATGTATATATGTATATGTTGGTATGTATATGTATGTACTGTGCATATATGTGCATGTATGTATATACGTGTGTATGTGGGGGATGGGTCTTTCACCGTCTGTTTCCCCTTGAGTGTTCAAACTAGAGAGGAATAAGTTTGTTGAGTATTCCTGGAAAATTGTATGGGAGGGTATTGATTGAGAGAGTGAAGGGATGTACAGAGCATCAGATTGGGGAGGAACAGTGTGGTTTTAGAAGTGTTAGAGGATGCGTGGATCAAGTGTTTGATTTGAAAAGTGTATGTGAGATATAATTAGAAAAGCAGATAGATTTGTATGTAGCATTAATGGATCTGTAGGAGGCATATAATTGGGTTGACAGAAAGGCTTTGTGGAAGGTCTTAAGAATATATGGGGTGGGAGGTAAGCAGCTGGAAGCAGTGAGAAGATTTTATCAAGACAGTAAGGCGTGTGTACGAGTAGGAAAAGATTAGAGTGATTGGTTTCCAGTGAAGGTCGGTCTGCGATAGGGGTGTGTGATGTCCCCATGTTTGTTTTATTTGTTTATGGATAGGGTGGTTAGGGAGTTAAATGCAAGAGTTTTGGAGAGAGGGGTGAATATCCAATCTGTTGGGGATAAGATTGCCTGGGAAATGAGTCAATTGTTGTCCACCGATGATATAGCATTGGTGACTGATTCGAGTGAGAAAACGCGGTAGTTGGTGACTGATTCTGGAAAAGTATGTGAAAGGAGAAAGCTGAGAGTAATGTGAATATGAGCAAGATTATTAGATTCAGCAGGGTTGAGGGACAAGTTAGTTGGGGAATGAGTTTGAATGGGAAAAGACTGGAGTAAGTGGAGTGTTTTAGATATCTGGGAATGGACTTGGCAGCAAATGGAACCATGGAAGCGGAAGTGAGTCATAGGGTGGGGGAG
>JAYMFT010051195.1:0-15236 GCA_038088735.1 Panulirus argus
CACTCTTTTTATTACCACACATCTCTCTTACCCTTACATTACTTACTCGATCAAACCATCTCACACCACATTTTCCTCAAGCATTTCATTTCCAATACATCCAACCTCCTCTGTACAACTCTATCTATAGCACATGCCTTGCAACCATATAATATTGTTGGGACTACTATTCCTTCAAACATATGGGTGAAGGTAAGCAAGTATGAATATATATATGTATGTGTTTATGCATGTGTGTGTATATGTATGTATATATTTATATGTTGATATGTATATGTATGTATTGTGCATATATGTGCATGTATGTATATATGTGTGTATATGAGTGGATAGGTCTTTCTTTGTCTGTTCCCTGGATCTACCTTGCTGATGCGGGAAATGGCTATCAAGTAAAATAAAATAATAAAATAATAAAAATGATCTGTATATATGCATAAGACCACAAAGAAAATTAAGCACAATAAGTTTCCAAGTACACTTTCGTATCATAATCACATCGATAGGGGGAGATATAAGAATGAGATAGAAGTCATAGAACAGTCAGCTGATATACAAGGAAGAGACGTAGCTAAGATGCCATTAGTAAGCAAGGGTTGCCAGATGATGGTGTTCGGGTCTGGAATCATGCCTGTCATAAAATATTTATTATGTGGACAGGAAAGGGGACTGTTTACAAATTTTAACCAACAAATCTATCCAGTTTGTATAAACCTTCAATAGTATCAATGTTACAATTCTTTGAGTATTTAACAATTAAAGATTCAATGATACTTCTCGAGGTAAAGGAGTTACAGTTAATAACTGATTTAGCATTACTCCAGTCAATACAATGGTCATGATTTTTAACGTGATTAAACAAAGAATTGAAGAAAGATAATGATTTAACTATTACTAAAGCAGATAAGGCTAACATTAAATAAAACATTGAAGAAAGAAAATGACATTACTTAAGCAGATGATGACTCAACACTGCATTCATCCACATCCTTCAATTCTGCTCCCTCTTCTCTCAATCGATTTGTATCTCGCCTTGACACAGCTTCCACAATTTATTCAGACTTGGACAGATATCCTGTCTTAGTGGGGTACACAAAATCTAGTTAAGTTTAATGCCTACAAGACCCAATTTCTACCTATCTCTTTATCGAAAACTCCTCACAACTCTCATATCTCCTTTGACGGTTCTGCAATTCCACCTCTTGACTCAATGAACATGCCTGGTATTACTGTAACATCCAATCTTTCTTGGAAACCCCACATTATGGGAGTAGCTAAGTCTGCCTCTAAGAAAAAAAACTGGGTGTCCTTTTTAGATGTCGTAGCTTTTTCTCTTCTGAACAGTTGCTATGTTCATACAAGGGATTGATTCGTCCTGTATTGAGTACTGTTCCCACATTTGGGGTGGTTCTAGCACTGTTTCCTTACTTGACAGAATTGAGTCGAAAGCGATCCGACTTATAAACTGTCCCACGCTAACTTCCAAACTTGATCCCCTTACCCTACGCCACAATGTTGGTTCACTTTCCCTCTTCTATAGGTATTGCTTTGGCTTTTGCTCCCAAGAGCTGGATGCTTGTGTGTCCCCACCACTAGCTAGACCACAGAATACTTGGCAAGCTGCTGCGTCACATGATTATTGTAAGGACATTGGCAACTCAAGGGTGTGCCAATTTGATAACTGCTTCTTTCCCCACACGATGAAGCTTTGGAACTCTCTACCTTCTCATGTCTTTCCCAATAACTGTGACCTGGCTCATTTCAAAAGGCAGGTCTTTTAGTTTCTCAAAAATTCATAAATACTTTCCCTGTTTTTTTCCCTGTTTCTCAATCCTCTCTATATTTCAATCATGATCCGGCCTTGATGTGGACTTTTGTCCTTGACTGGAGACTTTAACTTGAAAAAAAAAAGTCTTGAATATATATGTTGTGGAAGAAAACCTGCTAGAAGCAGTGAGAAGTTTCTATCAAGGGTGTAAGGCATGTGTACAAAAAAGAAGAGAGGAGAATCAAAGGTTCCAAATGAAGGATGGTCTGAGGCAGGGTTGTGTAATGTCACTATAGTTGTTATATTTGTTTATGGATAGGGTGGCGAGGGAGGTATAAATGAAACTCTCGGTGAGAGGAGTGAGTATGCAGTCTGTGATAGACAAGAGGTCATATGAAGCGAGTCAGTTGTTCTTTGCTGATGATATAGCAATGGAGGCAGATTTGAGTCAGAAACTGCAAAAGTTGGTGACTGAGTTTGTAAAAGTGTGTGAAAGGAAAAAGCTAATAAATAAATGTGAATAAAAGTAAGATTACTAGGTTTAGCAGGACTGAGGGAGAAGTTAGCTGGGATGTGAATTTGAATGGAGACGACTTGGAGGAACTGACATGTTTTACATACCTGGGAATAGACATGGCAGCAAACAGAACCATGGAAGTGGAAGCAAGTCATAGGGTGGGTGAAGGGGTAAAGGTTCTGGGAGTGCTCAAGAATGTGTGGAAAGAAAGAATATTATCTGGGAGAGCAAAAATAGCCATTTGAAGGTATGGTATTCCCAATAATATTATATGGATGCGAGGCATGGGCTACAGATAAGGCTGTGCAGAAGAGGATGGATGTATTGGAGACAAAATGTTTGAGGACAATATGTGGTGTGAGGTGGTTTGATCCAGTAAGTAATGAAAGGGTGAGAGAGATGTAATAAAAAGAGCATGGTTGAGAGAGCTGAAGAGGGTGTGCTGAAACGGTATGGACATATGGGGAGAATGAGTGAGGAAAGGTTGACAGAGGTGATATATGTGCCAGAAGTGAAGGGAACAAGGGGGTACGGAAGACAAAATTGGTGATGGAAGGATGGAGTGAAAAAGACTTTGAGCAATCAGGTGACTAAACATGCAGGAGGGTGGAAGGCGTACAAGTGATAGAGTGAATTGGATTGATGTGGTTTACTGTGATTGACATGCTGTCATTGGACTGAAATAGGGCATGAAAAGATCTGGGCCTGGTTGTGGATAGGGGGCAGTGGTTTCAGTCAGGCCTTCTGAGAGAGGGGTGCAGGGGATACATTGCACCCAGGCCCGGGGTCCAAAAGGGGACCCTGGAATTTCCTGGGATCTTAGAAAATGTAGAAAATCAATAGAGTGCTCCATTCCACCCCTCTCTCATCTTCCATACCCTTTTTGGCCTTACAGCTCATGGCATAAAACTGTATTGGGTAAAAACAGGATGACTAATGGAGAAGTGAAGGGGTCTCGAAAGAAACTTTGTACCCCTTGACAAAATTCCTCTCAGGGGCCATGGTTTCAGTACATTACACATGACAGTTAGAGAATGGACGTGGTCTTTCTTCATCTCTTCCTGGCACTATCTTGCTAACATGGGAAATGACAATTAAGTATGAAAAAATATAAATATACGCTAATTTACTTATCTTCTTGTCGCTGGAGTACCCTTACTTCTTCAACACTTCTGTAGCATTTGTACAGTGCTCAGGAAACCAGCCATGACCATCAAGTTGGAACAAGGTCAAATAGTATGATAATGTTGCAATTAATATCTTTGTAAGATAAACAGAGGACAATTGAAGACTATGTCTTTATTGACTCTAGTATGGGGGATGCATCTGGGGCATAAACGGCCTCATGATATGTCAACCTGGTATTTGTCATGACAAAAAAGACAAGTTGTGTCCAGAATAAAAACACAAAAGAAATATTACATGCTCGTGCCAAGGGAGTGTAGTTACAGATAGAGATATATCTGGTGGAGTGGAGTTTAAGACTGAGTTGGGTAGAGTTATTGTTCAGTGCTTATCAGATTATTACAATGTGAAAATGTTTGTTAATACTGTGTTTGAGGTGGATGCCAGAGCACAGGTCACACTCCTTATGTGCTGGTGTAAAGTCCTCTTCATTAGGATCTATTGTGTACAGGAAAAAGACCTTTGTATTTAAGAGAAGTGCTTCTTTATACATGACTTACAGAATGAAAAGTATCAGATGATCAGATATGGCAGGAGAATACAGACAAAATTTCTTAAACAAACTTATAATATCTCACTTTTTATCTCCTCTCCAGTGGGTTGAAGGGTCTCCAGGTTCCTTTTGTCAGCATACTGCTTTGAATATCTGTTCAAATAGATATAAATACAGTATTACTGATTGGTTAATTATGCTGCTTGATATCTGTATACCCCTAAGATGAGGCACTAGAGGACTGGTTAAATGAATGTATAGTGCCCTTGCATACATGTAATGGGGACAAAAATGAATGTTCAAACTGTATAAATATGGGTCAGTTGAGTATACTTGGTGAAGTGTATGGGGGAGTCATGACTGAAAGGGTGGTGACATGCACAGTGAACGTGACTGCAAAATATCAATCTGTAGAAAATATATAATATGGCTGACAGAGATGCAGGGAGGAATCTTACTAGGAGAGATGTGCAAGTAGAAAGGAAGTTCAGTGGTCCCTAGTGTTTGGTGTTTGGTTCAAGAATGAGCAATGCTACCATGTCTCTTTAAGTTGTTTGTGGACAGTTATGGGAGGTAGATGCAAGGGTTTTGGAACAAGGGGCATTATACTAGGGTTGAGGTTACTTGGAAGGTGAATCAGTTGCTGTCTGCAAATGATACAGCTCTGGTGAAAGATTCCAGAGAGAAACTGTAGAAAACAATAACAGAGTATGAGACAGCATGTGAAAGGAGGTAGTTAAAAGTTAATGTGAACAAAGGCAAGGTAATATGGTGTGGCAGGGGTGTTGAGACAGAAAGGTTTGAGTGTAAGTTTGAATGGGGAGGACCTGGAAGAATGGAAGTGTTTTAGACACCTGAATGTGGACCTGGCAGTGGATAAAACCAGGGAGGATAACGTGAGTCATAAGGGGGAAGGGACTATAGTCATGATTGCATGAAAGAATGTGAGGAAGGATAGGTCAATGCCTGTGAAGGAAAAGACGGATATATCTGTAGGTACTGCAGTTCAAGCAGTTTTGTATGGATGTGAGTCTTAGACCCTAAATGCAAAGGAAAGGAAAAGGATAGATGTTTTGGAAATAAAATGCATAAAGATGATATGTGGTGGGAGATAAACTGATTGTGTAAGATAAGTATGTGTCAGAGAGAGGTGTGGTAACAAATGCAGTTTGACTGAAAGGGCCACCCAAGATATGCTGAAATGGATTTTGTATATGGAGAAGATAATGAGTGAAGAAAGACTGTCTGTTAAGTGGATATATATTTCTAATGTGGTTGGAGCAAAGGAAGGGTAAAACTGAGAGGATGAAAGGATGGTGTAAAAAAGGCCTCATAGGAATGGGATCTGAACATTTAAGAGGGCGAGAGACATCAACTGGGTAGAATAAAAATTGGACTGATGTGTCATAATGAGGGGGTGAATGACATAATGAAGTGGTAAAGACAAACCATGCAGTGGGTGGGTTTGGATGTAGATGGTTGACTTTGGTCTCGATACATTACCCAAAGAGAATGAATAGGTGCCAGTGTGGCCACTGATTGTTTGTTCATGATGCTACTTTGCAATGGCAGAGGAAACAATTTGGTAAAAAATTAATTCCATACATATTATAATGAGTATACTTCATTTATAGATATCAAAACTAAAAATTTAAGTTCAATTGGGCAAAAAAACAACTTACCCAACTCTGAGTTCAGTACGAGAAGCTATATCAGTAGTGGTGAGGAAGAAGAGAGCCCCATCTATCTGCATAACTACACAGTTCTCTTCCAAGTAAGTTGTCGCTTTCCGCACAAACCGCATCCAATTCGAAGACCCTGCTCAGAAAATGCTACCATTGAATTGTATGAAGAAAGTCTTATTTGTTTATCAGTCTATCTATCTACCTAAGTATCTGATGCCCGTTCCATTCAAGAACTCCCATTAAGGGGGTGGCCACTGCAAAAGAGGCTCCACTTATCCTTGTCCTTACCTGCCTCCCTAACATACACTATTCTACCCATTCTTCCACCGTTTCTCTCCCTTTAGCATTCTTCCACTCTATTTCCCTATGTCATAGGTTGTCTGCCTCTCATGCCAACCCCTTCAATTTTACCATCACACATTATACTAATTATACTATCATCCCTGTAAACTCCCCATCTTGCATTCTTTCCACATGCCCAGACCATCTCAAAGTATTACGTTTCACCAACTCTGCCACTCTATCACAATTCATTCCCTTTGCATTCCCTACCATACCATATCTCCCATATGCCCCCTCATTTCTTTCTTCATTCCATCTAGTCATACCACATGCTCCTCTCAAATAGCTCATTTCCACAACCTCAAATCTTGACTTCTATGACTCATTCCATTTCCATGTTTTGGCTGCACAGGTTAGGGTTGGGAGAACTATGCTGTCCCTTAATCTTCTCTTCACTTCCATATGTACACCTCCATCCTTCATTCTTCTATTAAGGGACCCAATGACTCTTTTACCTTGCTTTTACCCTGTACTGTGCTCTCCCTTATCTTTCCTTCCATAACACCAAGTTACTCAGAACATCATCTAAATACTTAAATTCTCTTACTTCTTCCGATCTTTCTCTCTCAATATCCAAAACACGGTTTAGTACACTTTTTTCTTTCACTCTAAATGTTTTGCAAAATCTATACATTCACTCTGTTTTATTTCAAGCATAATTACTTTACTTTCACTACATTTACCTTCAGTTGCTTAAGCTTAAACAACATAAAACATTAACTTAAAACCATCTGCAACTCCTCTTCATTCTCAGTAAACAACACAATATCTTCAGCAAACAGGCTTGCCACTAACCATTATACCTTATTGCCACACTCCATCTTTGTATCCCCTTTCCCTAGCTCTGCTTTCATCTCTCTTATCACTCTATTCATATATATACTAAAAAGCCATAGTGTTATCACAAGGCCTGCCTCACACCCATATGTATACCAAAACTTTCAACTCTCCATCAACTCTTAACACATGCATTTATTCCTCTATCGAAGGCTTTCATACCATCCAATAGTTGTCCCCCAACCCCATATATCCTTAACACATCTAATACAGCATTCCACTCAACTCTGTCATACACATTCTCCAGATCCATGAAAACTAAATACAACTTAACTTTCACTAGAACTTTTCCACAGTTATCTTAACCACAAATATCTGAGTCATCCACACATCCCTTTTCTTTCCTAAAACCTTCTTTCTCCTCAATTATTCTGCATTCACAAAAATCTGAGTCATCCACATATCCCTTTTCTTTCCTAAAACCTTCTTTCTCCTCACTTATTTTGCATTCAGTCACTTCCATCAAATCTATCAATCAACATTCCTGCATACATTCTTCTTGGAATACTTAATAGACTTATTCCCCTATAATTGCTACATAAATCCTTAACACCTTTTTCTCTGTAGAAAAGAATAATAATAGCTTTCATCCATTCCACAGGCACAACCTTCTGTTTCCATGCTAAATTACATATCAAATATATCCACTTTATCACATTTGCTCCTCCATACTTAAGCATTTCAGCGATAATACCATCCAATCCAGATGCCTTTCCTATCTTCAACCTCATTATTGCCCTTCTTACCTTCATTTTTGCTAAAGGCCCTTGAGATTGTATCCTTTTCCATCGATCCTTCATACAAATGCATGTAACAACTGCCTCCCCTTTTCCAAATTCATCAGTTCTTCAAAATACTCTTTCTATCTTCCTTCCATTCCCTCCTTTTGATTCAGCAACTCCCCTTCCTTACTTTTCACACCAACATTTCCACTCTTACATTCACCTCTTTCATTTTTCATCCCCTTCTAGTACAATTTCTTATTTTGCCTAAACTTTTCAAACAACTTTCTTCCAAAATCTTCATCTACTGTTTCTTTGCTCTCCCCCATCAACTTCTTAACATTCTGTTTTCTTCCCTCTTCCTTTGCTGAAATTCCACTGGAACATTCCTTTTTAAGCAATCTATCACATGCCTCTTTCTTCTCTTCCACAACATCTCTAATCTCTTCCATTGACTGTGCATTTCCCTCTTCATTCCTATATCTCACAACCCTGTAGCCATCTACTAATTCTACAACCTTTAATAATCTTTCTCTAAACATTTTCAACACCTCATGCACACTGACTACACCCTACATTTACTGTACTTCCATCTAAACTTTCAGTTACCCTCCTTTCATATCCCTCCCTGCTTGCCAATACTCTTACCTGTCCATTCATCCTTAGACCTTACCCACACTTCTCCCTAATCCTTACCCCCACAAGAAACACGAAAAGCATGGCCTTTCTCAATCTTTCATCCACTGCCACATAGTCAATTGAATCCTTCGGCTCTTCTCTTCTGTTTCTCATCCATGTATACCTGTGAATCATCTTGTACTAAAAAAAGGTGCTTGCAAGGAATAAACCCCTCTCAGCACAGACATCCACAAGATAACTTCCATTCTCAATTACATAAGGCACTCCCCATTCACCACCTTACCAGTTCCATCACATCCCACTTTCACATTTGTGTCACAAATTACAACCACCTTTTTCTCACTCTCAAAACTGTTTATATAGTCATTTAAATTTCTCCACAAATGCTTCATTTCACATTCACAGGTGCATATACACATACCCATGCATACTTGACAATTCCAATCTCTCCTTTCCCCTACACTATTCCTAACCCATTCTAACCACGCTCACACACTCTTGATGATAGCATAATTGCATATCTTTCTTTCCCTCTTCGCTGATAATTTTCATTCATTCCTGTCCACTTGTTTTCTGTACTATTAAAATGACTGTACTTTTTTCATAACCGTTCACTGTTTTCTGCCTAATCTGCTCACATCCACTCCCTAACTATCACATACAAAATCTGTTCATATTCACTTTCTATCACATATAAAAATTTTTCACATCCACTTCTAACTATCACATGTAATGCATCAAAACTAAAGACCACCATCCATAGCCTAGCCCCCCAGACTCAATTCCCCTAACTTTTTTAAATTTGGTTAGACCAGTGACTGTATGTCACCCCCCCATAAAACACATCATTCCAAATAATTCTATCCCATATACACCTATCACTGCTAAATGTTCAAACCTTTTTCACCACATCCTTCTATCTCCCTATCAGTCTCCATTCCCCTTTGCTCCCTGCACTTCTGATGCATAAATCCTCTTAGTCAATCTTTCTTGACACATTCTCCACATATGTTCAAACAATTTCAGCACATCCCATTCAGCTCTTGATTAGACTACCCTTTCTCATATACCTTACTCTTCCACTGTCATTCCTTACATTAACACATTGTCTTCAGATATTTCATCTCAAACATGGACAACCTCTTCTTTTCTTTCGCATTAAGGACCTGAGACTTAAATCGTGAAAAAAACATCAGGGCTACTGTTCCTTCAAACATATGGTACCCATCTTTGCCCTGGCAGGCTGTGACCTCTCCTTCTATACACTTTTCAATGAAACGAGGACCAAAGTCCCTTCTCCTACCCAGGGACTCACTTCAGCCTCCAAAGCTTAATTCATTGTCATGTCCATTCCCAAGTATCTAAAGCACTTCACTTTCTCTCGGTTCATCCTATACAAACACTTTCTCTCGGTTCATCCTATACAAACTCATAAACTAATCATTTTGTCTCACCACCCACTGCATCTAATTACCCTTCTCCTTTCACTCTCTCTCTCAAACTCAGACACCAGCTTCTAGAGTTTCTCTCTTGTGTTTGCCACCAAAGCATTGTCATTTGCAAACACTAAATTACCTACCTTTCAAACAACCCCCAGCATACTGTTTACCTACCCCTCACTCCAAAACTCTTGCATTTACTTCCAACACTACCCCAACTATTACCACATTAAACAGATATAATGCCATTAAACACCCTTAACAAAGACCCAAACCCAGACTGACTCACCTTCTAGCCCCCTGCCTAAGCATACAATAGATATATCCCTTGCTCCAAGACCCTTGCATTCATCTCCCTCACCATCCCGTCCTGGATCAGATTAAACAGCCAAGGTGACATCACGCACCCTTGACTGGGAACCACTTTCAACTGAAAACACTCATCCTACTACAATTCTACTCACGCACACACACCTTGCTCTCCAAGTAAAAATTCTTCATTATATCTAGTTGCTATCTTACTTTGCCATACATTTATACTACCTTCTATGGGGAATCTCTGTCTTCCCTATCATGTGCTTTCTTCAAGTCCATAAATAACACATATAAATCCCTCTCTCACCTTAAGTTTATCTCATGCAATTTTTCGGAGAAAACACCAGGTCCACACATCCTCTCACACTCCTGAAGCCATACTGGTCCTCCCCAGTCTGATGCTTTGTGCAAGTCATGACTCTGGGGTTTACATCAAAGGTATAAAAAAAAAAAAAAAAAAAAAAAAAAACATTTATGTTCCCCAGATATAGTTTTGTCACCCTAAATGAATATCACTTTGTGGCCCTGATCTTTGACCCAAACCCCAAACATTTAATCAGATGTAGGACTACTTCCCAAACATTTAATCAGATGTAGGACTTTGTTACAAAATAACTGTGATGCAAGTTGAATCAACATCCATTCACCAAGTCATCAAATATCGAGTATACACAAGCATTTAACCCCTTAAATTCTCTAGCCATAAATCTATGCAAGGCAAGCAACTCTTCTTGCTGTAGATATATGCAAGTCTTGTTCCTCTATTTGAAGGCTACCCACTGGGTCTGGGTGATTGATGAGCTGGCAGTGTGAGTTAATACTGCCTCAAGGTCAGTCAAACTTCAACCATGCCAATGAGAAAACATTCCTGAAAATCTTCTATGGGAGAAAGTGAGTGGCTCTGCAAGATCTAGAAAGCCATGCAAAAGATGGTTCTAAATTACTTGTTGATGATGATTAGTCTTAGGAACATGATATTATGGACAGTGACTCTTCTAGCACTGAAAGTGACCAACACAAGACATCATAAGATGTTCTGTTTTTAGTGCAGGTTGCCCTAGAACTACAGTCTTTACATTTTTCATTGTTCTGTTATCGTTCATACTATTATTAATTTCTTTGTATGGGAAAAAGGATTTTATGGATACTAAATTTTCCAGCACTGAAAGTGACCAAAGTAAGGCATCAAAAGAAGTTCCAAACACAAGTTAAGTCAGTGTTGCCACTGGTTGCCCTAGAACTCAAGCCTCTTAATTTTTTCATTGTTCAGATATTATTTGAAATACTGTATTGTTATTTGCCTCTCTAAATACTATCATAGAAATCTTTGATTGGTTTCTTCTACAAACGCACACAACCCTCAGAGGCAAATATCAATGAGATAATTTTGATGTGTGTGACAATTCTTTGTATCAATTCTCTACTTCAGGAGTAACAATTACGAATAAATAGTTACTCCGTAGGATTACTATAGAAATTAATCTTATTCAGAGAGAGAGAGAGAGAGAGAGAGAGAGAGACCAACCACATAAACCAAGTGAGGTGGTCTAGCCTTAAAAAAAAAGGGGAGGGACAGCCCCCCTGAAAGCAGTAGAAGAAAATTATTGCTAAGCAAAGGCTCTCTCCCTACCCTCCACTTCCTTCAGCACATGCTGGATGGATAACAGGTTGGATAAATACCTTACAGGATAAATAAGCCTGAAGGAAATATTTATAGAAAAGTCATAGGGTAGAATGAACATGAATATGTCATGCATCCCATTACCAACGACATGCATCCTTCAGTTTTTGTTACAGAGACAATACTATGGACGAACTTGAGCTCCAGCCTCTCATCTCACCATGCCTATATTATCCCTGATACTGAAGAATGATACCATAATTCTTATTAACTCTCCCAAAGCAGATGACATGGGTTAATCAATGTTAGTATGTTGCCGCAGCATGGCCAGGGGGAGATCAGTGGTTGGGAAGGAAGCATGACATACCACTGGGTTATGATGACTGATTAAACGGATCATTCAATATCAGAGAGTGGCCGGTGATGATCAAGCTTAATACTGGAGACATTAAGGGTGTTGCTCAAGAGAGAGAGAGAGAGAGAAGGGGGGGTGTTTCTGGTTTTACTACATAACCAATTACTTGTCGTTATTTACTTCACAGTAGTTTAGAACTGAATCATGTTAATTTTTTCATTGTTTTGAAATTTTTTGTGTCATCATTCATCTCTGAGTATTACAACAGAAATTATTCTTATTCCTTTATTTCACTGTTTCATTATTTATAATCAACTGCATATCATTATCGAACTCCCATCAGCCATCACTAATACCTGGTCTCTTACATCAAAACTGCTGACACACTCATTCAGTTACTCCCAAAACACTTGCCTTTCATGATCTTTCTCCTCATGGCCAGGTGCATAAGCACCAATAATCACCCATCTCTTGCCATCCATTTTCATTTTTACCCACATCTGTCTGAAAATTTCCCTACACTCTTTCACTCACTCCCATAACTCCTGCTTGACTTTCTTGTGTAACTCTGCTACCAGCGAGAGGGAGAGCTCAGGTGGTAGTGTACTGGAGAAATCCAGTAAGTAGTAGGCTGCTGACAGCAATCAGCAAGGGCAGTACTACTCTACTAACTGAGATGTATTAAAGTAATGCCCGGCATCATCTTCCACCCTCCATGTTAGGACTGTTTGTCTTGCATTCTGTCTCATCAAATCGGGACTATCAGGTTAGTCCTGAAATCTCCTCACAAGCACCATACACGAACTCAATCCTCACTTATTTTTCACGTAGGGTCTCTCGCCATTTCCTGTCTGTACAATCGTTTTTTAATATAATCATGACAGAGTCAATCAAACGTAAGGCCCCTAGTTCTTGGCATCACAGGGAGCTAAGAATCTCTGGGTTCCTGCTTGACCCTACTGCTAATGAAAGGGATGGCCCAGACAGTAGTAGTAACGGCACCTCCCACGCCCTTTCCTTCTCTAATAGACCTACCTCTTTTTCTATTCACTATACCAACATTTGTGGATTCTCTAGTACAAACTCTTTTATTGAACACCATCAATCTAGTATCTCTCCCAGTTGTTTAATGATGTTTTCAATTGCTTCTTTTTCATATCCAACTATAATCTCCACTCACAATTCCAGTTCAAAGGCGGTGTTCGTACTTATTACAACACCAATCCACCAGCTGCATGCCTTAAGACCTCGACCCGAACCTCCAATGCTATTTGGCTAAAAGTCTTTCTCCCAACTACCATACCTTTCCTTTATTTTGCCTACAACTCTTCTACTTCTACAAATCTTATAGCTTTCTTTGATTATCTTAACCCCTACATGAAACTGTGACATCCTTTCAACCACAAGCTGAGATCCTCTACTTAAGGGATTTCACTGCTTACAAGGGGAATGGTTGAATTCCTCATAAATTATCTCCCAACCCACCCATATTCTTGACCACTGTGACCACTCTCCTAATATTCTGGATCAGTTTCTTACCTCTAATCCTCACGCTGTAACTACACAATCTCGCCCCAACTGGTTCACCTGACTACACTCTCATAAATGTATCTACTTCAATGGCACCTTCCCCTCCAGCAGCCCCTTCTACAGGTAAATATTGGTACCTCTAGAAATCTGACAGGAATAACTTACGAAAATTCTTTTCTAACTTTCCTTGGGTAAATTACTGTTTCTTGTGTGGCAATGCCTCTGACTCTGCCAAATGCATGGCAGGGTAATTGATGCAGAGTTGGAAGCATTTAACCCCTCTTCCTCAAAGACGGCTGTAGATATGTAAACAGACACATATGCATGGCTATGTCTGCCGTGGCTATGCATGCGAGCCCAAGTGCAGTGCAGCCCTCTTGTCAAGAGTAGCATCACTCATCTTGTCATTAACTTGTGGCTTTACTATTATTTTGTCAGTAATATAGTCAGTCGCCTTGTAATCTCTGTGGTAGACGGACACATAGCCTGTGTTCCTTCAAGCCATCTGTACTCTCAATAAACCTAGTGTGTGTGTGAACCTCAATTATCATTAACCTTCAAGTGACACGGTGAAACCACAGGACACAGTGAGTTCCCTGTCAACATAGTGCAATGAGTTCGCTAGGCTAAAAGTGGTTTGAAGCTGGTCGGACCCAATGACACCATCGTCTCTGTGGCCACAGGATTACCCACACAGTGCAATGTTGACATTCAAGTGCGTTATTTATGACTCAATGCAGTGTGTGCAGTGCAGTGATCAGTGCAGTGCTCTTTTGTGCGTGTCCCGATGGTGCAGCTTTTTCTACGGGTCGAGCTGCATTTGCCACCTTGAAGGGCCCCTCTCCCTCCCAGCCAGTGGAGCTCGCAGTGACACACCCTCCCATCAACACTGACTGCACAGTAAAAACACTTTCGTTCTCCTGCAGTTTTCCATTCCCGAGTTGGTTATACCTTGAACACTGACATCATGGAAAACTTGCTGTTTCATGACAAGTCATATGACACACCACAAGCCCAGGACCTGCGCACTGAGCATGACAGCCAACAAGCCCCACATCGACAGCGGGCCTACACACCCCACAAGCCCATCAATCACCTGGGCCACCTCCGCTCTCTGCTCACTCTATCAGTCAGCAACCTCCAAATGCCGATCTCTTCCACATGATCCGGTATTTCAAGGAGACCAGACTTGCTGCAGAGTTGAAAGCCGGGGAGAGATGACATCAAGAAAGGCAAGAGTTCATGGTGCTCTTCCAAACCCTCCAGGCACCGAACCAGACAACTGCAGCACCTAGGGTACCTCCAGCAGCTAGTGCACCTGCCCAACCTGCGTACCCAGTTCCACCTCACTATTCGAATGGCCTAGACCACATGGATACCTCTTTCATGCCCCCATCGTCCATGACAATGACTCTAGTTACCGTCAGTGTCATTCCCACAGCTTCCATGGCGAGTCCACTAACTGCACCGTTGACCACGACATCTGCACTCCCTCCAGTGTCTTAGGTGACACCTCAGACAACCACCTCGTTACCTGCAATAAAACCTATGGCCCACACCACGCCAGTGCTTCAGGCCGACTCCACATTTCAAGTTTTTTGGCAGTGGCGATGACGGTGGTCGGATTATGCCACCACAACAGATTTACAGAAGCTGTCACCGGCCAAACAGCTTATTCAGCTACGGATGGCAATCTCTCCAAACACCCAGTGAATGCTAGAACACACCCTGGGCATCCCACCTGACACGACCCTCTCCACTGATGAAGTTCTGGACGCCCTTCAGGAATAC
>JAYMFT010051206.1:0-15235 GCA_038088735.1 Panulirus argus
TGTATAATTAAAAGAATATGATACAGAAAATAATAATTACTTTGTAAGATTGTTCGAGTCACTCCTTGACTTGAACAATGTTACAACGTCATCGCGTGGTGGAATGTGATTGGACCGGTATTGCTGCAATGCACGTTCGTGCAACAACTGCAGCTCTTGGTGGTTTGTGTAGGTGATTTTCTATTAGCTCTCTGTACAGCCTACCCTGAAGAAAAAAAGCCCCGTTCGTGTATATCAGTTGTTTCTTTAACCTGAAACCTGTCTGGCAAATATTGTTGTACATGTTGATGTTATTAAGTACTGTGGTTATTTAGTTCATTTTCAGTAAATGCTGTGTTAGCTACTTTCATGGGATTATAGATGAGAACATGAATAGTGTTGCGATTTAATTTTCGTTTGTTTTACTATTAATAGACGCGGACATCATAAAATCACTGCAATACTCAAGTAATGAATACAGGCTATAAGAAACAAGCATAATGGGGACGAGAGAAAGAATACTTCCCACGTATTCCCTACGTGTCGTAAAAGACGACTAAAAGGGGTGGGACCCGGGGGGGGGAGAGGTGGAAATCCTCCCCTCCCGTTTTTGCTTTACCAAAAAATGGAACAGGGAAGGGGGCCAAGTGAGGATTATTCTTTCTAAGGCTTAGTCATCTTTTCTTGACGCTACCTCGCTAACACGGAAAATGGCAAATATATATGGGAGAAAAAAAAAATTAACAGAAGTCAGCATACACCTACCTGGTCTTGCTGTACCATCATCAGCTAAGATGCAGCTCAGTAACTTGGTGCATGTGCTGGCTTGACCGAGATGTTCTTGAATTCTTTGTGTGTTTCCTTTGGAGACCAGGATGAGCAGGACAAGGATAACTGGGACTAGAGGGCAGCATCATCACGGTGGACCGAAAATGTTTCAAGAGAGATGATAACTGGAGGGCTAATAAGTCAGAAGCTACTTTATTTTACACTTGGTTGAGAAAGATGGAAGACTGAACCTAAGTATGCAAGTAGTACATCATACTCGGGGAAAATGAGATCCCAGTAGATATGTAATAGCTGCTCGCAAGAAAATTATTATTAGATTTTGTATTATGTTGGGTGATGAAGCTTTGAGCTTATTAATAATGTTCCTGTAGGTGCCATATATTGTAAAACCCTTGAACAGTTACATATCTTTTACTGTTGCAGGCACTGGTGTGGGCGTGTTTGTTTTGTGTCCCGGGTTTATCTACACTGGTCTAATGCGCTACAGTGCACAAAAATATAGCTGGATCAAGAAACTCTGCTTTGCACCAATAATTTTCCTTTTCATGAGGAATGCTAAGCAGGTGAGACTCATTTGGTGTAAGTTTTTATATATTTTTTTTAAGGAACCCCTTTTGAAGAATAATGAATAATAATTTTTTTGTAAGAAAAATCACTTTGATGTTTCATGACGTTTCATAGAATGCCAGTTTGACTAATAGCTGCTTACGGTAACGATCTCATCAAGTCATTTATGTGACATTAATATTTTAGTTTTTCATTGTCTTTGATTATGCAAAAGTGATGTGATTGATTGGGATGAGATTACCGAGCTAAAGGTAAAAGAAAAGTTACAAAACAAAATAGTTATTGCATTTATTGTCAATATAGAGACTGATAGTTAAGTAACAAGAGGTGAATGGGGTTTCAAGCGTATCTGTAGGTGTTCTATATTCAGCAGAGTGACAGTATTGTATTGCTTTGTGAATAATTATAGTAGTGGCGTGGTAAGACGTAGCATTTTGAAAGTGAATTGTGACTGGAGAGCTTTTCAGAATGGTGGAGTAAATATGATCTGCTTATTTCATTATCCCTTTTTTCAGAAACTTAACAAGTCGACTGAAAATGAAGCAGATTCTCATGTTTTATGAAACTAAGATTTGGTAACAGTAAAAAGAAATAGTATACTGAGTGTAATATAAATAGAAAATATGTCGTGGCTCTCAGACTGTTCCATACATATATATAATGACCAGTTTGTACTTTACGGGGATGAAGTTTTACACTCCTGAGGCTCCATCTTTTGAACATTCTCTTTTGGTATTAAACTCTATTAATTTGAAATACTGTCTGCATTTACAATGTCCCCAGTCATCTTATTGCATTCATTCACCACTCATATACCGTAAAAGTAGCTTTTCACATTTTTTTATCAAATACCTTAATTAATTTCATATATCTTGTGATTGCTCCATCCCAACATCTCTTGAAGAACTCTTCACTGTCCATGTTGGTTAAGTTTATGTAAGCTACGTAAACATAGGTTCTCCTTTAACTAAGCTTAACAGCAATCCATGCTGTGGTGAAAATAATTTCATTTATTACCTTAGGATCTTCAACATAGGCACTGTTGTTTCAGGCTGTAGAAAATGGGAGAATGTTGAGTTGCTTTCCCATCTCTAAAAAGGATACTGGATGTAAGATGGAAGTAATATCAAATTCAATTTTTCTTTAGAAGTGGCAGATTTGTCTTTGTAAATCCTTTTGTCACATCTTTGATTATTTGATTTGCAGTCTATTAAGAATTGAGCCTTAAGTAATGAGTATGTCAGTTGAGAGTGAAGGTAGAAATGTAGACAGACTTTCACTGTTCTTGAACTGGAGAAAGTTTGCTGAAATGATTTGGACAAGTGAGGAAAGGCTGACTTAGTGGGAACAAATATCAGAGGTGAAGGGAACAAGAAGGGGGAAACTGAGGAAGACATGGAATGATGGACTGAAAGATGCCTGAGAGACTGGGGCCTAAACTTGCAGGAAGATGTGAGGAGTGCATGGAATAGAGCAAATAGGACCATTGTTGTATACAGGCTGTTGATGTGCTGTCAGTGGGCAGAACCAGGGCATATAAAGCAATTAAGGGAAACCAGACAATGATCAGTGGGGCTTGGATGTGGATATAGAAACAAAGGTTTTGATGCATTAAACATGACCGCCTGAGAGAGAATGTTAAATGAGGCAAATCTTTTTTTCTGGAACTACGTTTTAGTGAAGGAAACAGCAAACAAGCATGAAAGAAAGAAAGAGGATATATCTGTATGATTTTGTACCTTATGCTGTATCTGATAATGTAGTTATGTTAATTGATATACGGATAGGTATGTTTGTATTGTTTTGTAATTAACTTAAATATTTAACTTCAAATATTTTATCTTTGTTGCCAGGGAGCCCAGACTACAATTCACTGTTGTGTGTCAGAGGAACTGGATGGGGTTGAATGGGGATTCTTGCGTGATTGTAAGACTGACAAATTAGAAGATATAGCTGAAGACCCTGCCACAGCTGCCAAACTCTGGGATGTTTCTATGACTCTTGTTGGTGAGAAAGGTGTAGAAATGGCTGTGATGGAAAGGGAGGATAGACCTTTGGAAGAACAAGGAGCATTGCTGGAGGAAGAAGGAGTGTTGATTGAAGAAGACCAAGGAGTGTCATTGGAAGATGAGGGTATAATACTGGAAGATGAAGGAGCTATGGCTGAAGAAAGACATGAAGTACTAGAAAGGGAAGTATCTTCTGGGGAAGAACCAACATCTGGTGAAGAAGAGGATTTGTTAGAGAATGGGTCAATTGATGATGATGATGGAGGATTATTGTTGCAGCAACAACGGCAGAGAGAAAATAAATCATAATGATGTAATGGAACAATGTATTAAATGAAATAAGTATTACAAGAATAAAGATGAAATCATCATAGTAAGGTAAGTAATATTGTAATCCAATAGAAGCTTGATAATTTGATAGAGCTCTGGACTGTTATGCCTGTCTTGTTTTCTTTAGAATCAGTAAACAGGATGTTTTTTGATGATGTAACAAATCATTTTGATTATTGCCATTTCGTGGTTAATGCATATGTGACTGTCTCAGCATAGGCAAGGGGCATAAGTTGATTGTGTGAATATAAAAAAGAGGTTTAACTTGAATATGCTTTTTTCAGTTTCTGATAGTCAGTTTTTACTAATTAATGGGCACTAGGTTCCTAAACTCAATAAAAGTGTTATATATTTTTAGATAGATTTGTTGCTGGACTTGCTAAAATTTAAATATGTAGAGTTCTTCCTTGCAAACCTTATGGGGTAACATTAATGATGTATGCAAACCTTTTGAGTGTTTCTTACTGCTGAAATGTGATTTAATTAAATGCAATCATACTACTGTATTGTCAACAATAACTCAAACTATGATTACATAATGTGAAGCAAGTGAATAACACTGCATGAGTTATTTTCAATGAGAATAAGTAAGAATTTACATAGAGCATATACTTACTTGTATATGATTTGGAGGCAGGATGTGAATAGACAATCGGATTTGGATTTGAAGGCAAAAAAAAAAAAAGCCCCAACTTTGGCACTATCCATATGGGCAAAGTACTTTTGCCATTCATGCCTGACTTGGTTTAACTGTGAATGAGCAAGAGCTTCTTCAGGGGTAAAGTGGAAGTTTTGTCCACCATTGATCTCATGTTCAGGGCAGATAGATTAGTTCATTATAATCTGGAAAAAAATAAAAGAGTTCTATCATTATTAATTATCGTTCAATGTAGAAACAGCCATTTACAAGTGGACAAACCCTGAAGGATGTATATAAGATTAATAGTATTGGTATAGTGCCTGTGGGCCATCTTCACACATGCTTCCTCAAGGTTTGCATGATTTTAGATTTTGCTTCCAAGTGGCTCTGAAAACTACACTAGACTTGCCCTCTGCCTATGGCCTGTTAAGGGTGAGTCACTGAAGGCTAAGAAAAGCAGCACTGGAATTCTTTCGTTATGGAGACTGTTGCCATGGCCACCCCTTTGAGGGAGTTCCTTTTGGAACAGGCATCAGAGATATAGATAGATAGCCTCCAAGTGGACCCACCAGCAGCCTCCAAGTGGACCCACCAGCAGCCTAGGGTCATTGGAGACACAACACGAAACTGTTTGACGGGCTGCTGTATCATAGCTGAAAATTTTATACTTACTGAAAAAATATAGGAGAAACAGAAAAATGAAAGAGAAATATGAAAGTTGAAGAAAATCGAAAAAAGGTCAAAAAAGACTAGCAATAGGTAAGGAGAGGACAGAAGAGCTTCAAGTGATTTTTTTGGGATCTAAAGACTTTATTTAGTCTAGATATACCCAGACAAAGCATTTCTGTGATAGTATGGGTGAAGGACATATAGGTTTGGGTATGGGTGGATGCAAGCACAGAGTGTACAGTGAGTACAATACATTGACATGGGAAGGTAAAGGATGAGGCCAAAAGGACTCTGCAGGTCCTCATCTGTACATAAAAGGAGAAATGGCTTTCTTTTAAAAGCTGGTTGAATTGCAGTTTTGCATTCACAACTTGAACAAAAAAATCTCTTCAGATTATTTATTTTCCATCGTATAATGAAAGAAGTGCATGTAAAAGTAAAGGATATATATATATATATATATATATATATATATAAACAGGTGAGCTAACATAACCAATATGACTATAGTATAAAGCTCAGGTTTATTGCCTAGACTGCCAAGCAGAGGTGGTGGAGGAAGGGAGGAGTTACGAGTTACAGGGGGAATTAGCCTCCTGATGCAAATTTACTAAATGACACCGCTATTTATTGTTACTGTTTATACTTTAATACCTATATTTACTCATATTTACATATATTTACATAGTTTTACATTTCTTATATTTATATGTAAGTAATAGTTCCCAGAGTGGCAGTCTCTGAATGAAGCACCAGTATTGGCCAAGGTAATGCTTAACGGCCATGCAAATGTAAAAATATTAGTTAGGAGATTTAAACAAAGCCTTCCTACCACATATATCATCATACAGTGATTTCTGGCATGTTAAGGGTTAATAGTATGAGTGTTAGTGTGTACTTGGAAACAAGAATGATGATACACAAAAGATATTGAAGACAGCAGTATGAAGGAGGGTCAAAGTATGTCACATACAAGACATACAATAAATATAATGTACTTGAAGTGGAAATGATACAGAGGAGGTTTAGGTGTACATCAGACAGATGAAATATACTATACAGGATGCAGCAAGGTACTGATGGTTACATATGAAAGTTATATGTTTCAAGATGTAGTTCAAGGCACAGCAAATTGGCTGCATAATATAGCCAGCAACTTGAATGCTCGGGGTCATAGTCTTCTGCAGTCGGAAACTCTAACAAATGATAAAGGGAATCACACAGGAAAGAACAAATAATTCGAAGAGAAAGTAATGATGGCATGGGGAGAGAGAGAGAGAGAGAGAGAGAGAAAAACAAGTCCAAAAGTATTATTCTCATATGTTCAAAGCAAAGAACAGTTACTTCCAGAAGATGGAAGTTTCTAAAGAAAAGCCCTTATAGTGATCAAGGAGACATTAATAAGCACTACAAATACCAAAATATTGGCAAAGGATTTAATCAAAGCCCACATGACTTCAGATATACAAAAGGTATAGGTTGTAGATGGCAGGTAACCACCAACCATGCAGGTTCTACTTGTTGGGTATTAGGAAGGTTATTTATGTTGTCGCAGTGAGCCAGTACTTCAGTGGCTGATAGGTTCCCTCTTATTGGCCCAAGTTGCTGTCATTATTTTTTCTGCCTCACCCACATTACTGTTGCTGGCTTTTTCCACAAAGTACACAGTCTCCATTCCACACATAACACTTGACAATGCATAACTTACCCTTAAACTTTGACTTACCTTTAAGCAGAACTGCTCAGCAAGGTGTGATGTGCCTCCTGGAAGCTACACTTTGTTTTAAATTTTGCACTATGTAGGACTAATGGAACTTGCCCTTATGTAAATTCTCAGTTGATGTATGGTTCATTTCTTATCCATATATATATAACTAGGGATCTAGCACTATAGCTGGAAGAAAATATCTTACATGACAGTCACCCATATATTTATCTATAAAGGGAGTGTAATAGTGTCATCAGGGTAAAAAGTCAGATTTATGCATGAACCATTATAATCAGTATTATTATAAAGGAAATAATAATAATAATAATAATAATAATAATAATAATAATAATAATAATAATATCCCAGGGATATGGGAGATAAAATACAACCATTATGCCTCCTGCATATCATAGAAGATGACCAAGATGGGTAAGGAGTGGGAGGCTGGAAATCATCCCCTTCCCAATGACAGAACAGGAGGAGTTATGTGAGGATTTTCCAAGGCCCACTCGTTAGTTCCTGATGCTACCTCGTTAACTTGGGAAACTGTGACTAAACATGAAAGAAAAAGTAATAATGATGATAATGAAGATGATAACATGTACACTGATTAATTTAGTCACAGGTTTCAGTAAATTATACATACATAACATGGAGAATGGATGTGTACAAATGAGACCATTATTTGTTTGTCCCTGACACTACCTCACTAGCACGGGAAAGGCAGTTAGGTAAAAAAGAAAAAAAAAGTGCTCTTAATCGTGCATACTTATGTAAATATATTTATGACTATTTCCTATTGTTTTTCTGTAACTATAAAAAATCAGTGGGATGAATTTGTGGAACCAAGAATGGTGAAATAAATTTATGTAAGAGAGTATTTTTTCATGTCTAAATGTACAGTATTAGTGTATGGGTTGTCTAATCAAAAGCTTCATTAAGATGGATGCCTTACCTCCATAATAATCACATTGCTATGTGTCAGTTTAGGTCTCTTCAAATGACATTTAATAATATGCCATGTTGTTGATGATGCTTCATATTAATTATGGATCATATATGATAGTGTTGTCACAGCACTTAATTCAGTCATCTTTAATTTCTCATAAAGGTGCATGATTAAATCTTTTTCTGCAACTGTTTATTAAAACATAACCATTGTTGTACATTTTATATCATAACAATAACACAGCTTTTTCAGATAAAAATAAACACCTGTTTTCGATAGAATAGCCAGAAATAAACATAATGTAAAGGAAAACATGTGAAGGCTCATCATCATTGTGACATTAAATGACATGGGTAGCAAAGATTGTTTTGTTGCAATTTAGCACTTGTGTATGGGAAAGGAGACTGAAACCAGATATCAGATTTTAGGAAGAGAGAGGTGGCGTTTTCTAACAATGTAGTGTGTTTTCACAGAGTTTTGGTTTCTATTACCTTAATCATATCCAAAAATGTTAAGAACTTTTAAAACAGCAGTATTAGTGGTATAGGTAAAACTTCCAAAATTTGAATAGCTTAGGACTAAGTAGTGTTCTGTGTAGTGACTTTGGAGCCTAAATTCTTGTGCACACACAAGTAAATGCATGTAAAACTGATCTGGTGAGGCAAATTTCTTTTTTCTTTGCTACTAATCTTTTTTCCGTATTGTATCAAAAATTATTCTGTTAGCTCATCTGAACACACCTTTGGCAATTATGGTAGCATACACTTATGCTGGTATATTTCGGCTATTTTCAGGGTTTTAATGAACCAAGGAAAAAAAATTCTTACCTAGCTCCTGCACCCATTTGGTTCAAAATATTCAGCATATTATCGATAATATGATGTGGTAATTTGTATTTTTCATATATTATTTGTGCAGTTCTTTGCAGAAGGTTCTTACTAACACATGAATTAATAATCTACATAGAAAATTATAGTGAAATATATGTGAAGTAGGAGGTCACTTCTATTGATTGTGACTGTTTTTGTTTCAAATCATTCAAGTTATAAAATCATAAGATGGGTTATTTTCTTCACGTATTTTTCCACACATTTCTCACCAGAAATGTCTTACTTTATTACTGAATTAATTTTCATCTACCTATTTAAATAACGAGAGAAAATAGCTAATGGAAATGGGTGTGTATTGGCAAGGTATCTTTACTAATTCACTTTCACCATGAGTAATTTAAGGGCTATTTCAGTTATTTTTTAGTTGTTTTATTGTTTATATGGCATTCTTTCATATTACTTCGGTGTTACAGATCTGGTCAGAGCACTAGGGTGAAATAATATTCAATTTTCTTTGATTGGCTATGAATTTTTTCTTATCATATAATATTGTTCTGCTAGCTCATTTGAACCCAAATTAGGCAATATTTATGGCAGATAATGGGTTACTCTGGCATATTTTTGGGGCTTTTGTCATACTGAGGTGAAATTCTAATCTAGCCCCTTCACTACTCCAGTTCAAAATACTCAAAATTAAATTGATAAATTGATAAGGTAACCTGCATATTTCATATAGCTTTTACATTTCTTTTCTAGATTCTTACTTAATGCATGAATCAATGATTATCTATATATTCTGAAAATTATAGGTGAAAAAATTGAAATCTTTCCTCTTACAGATCATTACTGTTGGTGTTCATTTCAAAACTTTCTAGGTATAATTGATAAATATATTTTTTCTTTTTTTAACATATTTGCCATTTCCTGCATTAGCAAGGTAACGAGGCCTGAGCCTTAGAGGAAAAAATCCTCACTTGGCCTCCTTCTCTGTTCATTCTTTTGGAAAAGTGATATATAATATGTTCATATATTTTTGTGCAGAGTTCTCCTCAGAGAGTTCTCATTTGATGAATAATAAATAATTATTTATATATTTAGAAAAAAAGGTAAATAGCTAAAGATTGTTGTGTCCTTATATATCTTTACCAATGCACTCTCATCATCAGTTTCTTATCTTTCCCTGCTTAAGGACAATATCACTTGTTTCTTAGTTGTTTTAATATTTTTACATGATATTTTTCACTGCATAAGAAAAAAATTGTTTTTTGCCATTTACAGTTTTGGTATCGGTCATATTTTCGTGTTTAGGACTCCATTACCATGAGAGCATAAGGATGAAATATATGTTTTTTCTTAGATTAGCTATAAAGTTTTCCCATGTATTTTATCAAACATTAAGCTGTCATTTTACTGATTACAAATTGAATACTCTGAAACAAAAATGAAAACTGATTACAAATTGAATACTCCGAAACAAAAATGAAAGGTAACGTTCATGAGGATTACGACTTATATATCTTTCACCTATTTTTTCCCAAGAATTTTTTGAATATGTAGATTAACGGTTCATACGTTAGGTAAGAACCTACAGAAGAGAAGCGCGTATAAGGACTGTGTGATAAATAGAATTTACCCATTCATTGGGCCGATTAATGTAGAATGTTTAGAACTTTAGTGGTGCATGTAACCCAAGTTGACTCAGAAAAAACAAGTGAGAAACACCTGAAAGTTATTTGAAATTCAAATTTTGAAAGTTACCTGTATTACATTGAAAATGAAGAGCAGGGACTCAATTCAATATTCTAGTTTAATACATTCATCACAGAAATGCATAAATTTATACACCATATACAATAGCATAATACAGGAAGATCCTGTATTATGCTGTTGTATTTTTGTGATTATTTTGTACTACAAAACTCTATCAGAACATCCACTACATAACGGTGGCTTCCAGAAAGCTACCACAGAATGTTAATAAATGAGGAAGATAACACAGCATAGTCTTTCCATCAAATCATGATCAATATCGGGTGTAAGTCTTCCTAGAAGAAGTGAGACTGGGATTGGATACCATCATAGGAATCAACAGTAGATATAACAAGAATAAAGTGCAAAAAATTTCCATCATTCACATCACAGTTCAATTGTATTTACATAAAGTAAGGATTCAAAACTTTTAGAATAAACATTTGCACAACCCATTTTCTCTTCTATGTTTATGAATATGGATGGAGGAGTATATCATTGCACTGATATGTTTATGTTCCCATACTTGTATAAAACTTAAGCATACACTCCTTTATTTTACAAGATTATAAAGTGATATGTAGGGCAAGTATGGAAGTTTGTGTTTATCAGATTAACACACATTACTCACATAATGTAGAATAAGATACATCAATTTTATTACTTGTCAACTTACATTAGTCATAGAAAAACTTCACTTTCCTCCATTTCCAAAACACATACTGACTGATGTGTAATGCCATCATATCTTGTAAATTCTAGTACTATTTCATTCACCCCAGTTTTCAAAGTGTTCACACTTAACACTCCTTTCTTAGTCTTTACATTTGGCTCTTGTTTCATCATATTTTCACTCATTAGCAAATGTTCTTGAGTCTACAAATAGACCATCTGTTCCTTCAGTCTTCAAGCAACACAGGTTCTCTCAGTCGTCACACATACCATTTATTTCATATAACTTTACACTGAAAATTTTGTTCCCTCTGCCTTTACTCCTGACGGTTGTTTCAAGTCTTAACATTGTCCTCCTGTTTGTAGTAATTTACAGGGGACATAGATATTCTTTATTAAGATTGTGTAATGTTTTGATTTAAAAATTGTGAGCCTTACTGAAACGACAAGCAGTTATATGTTGCTTTATATAAAGTTTTTAGCAAAGTAAATGGCAGGCTCTAAGCACAAAATCTGTGTTGTAATGGGTATGAGTATGATGTCATTTGGAAAGTGAAGTATGAGTTTTATAATCTTATACTAGAGTCCACCCTTTTGAGTATCATCCTTTCATTGAACATTTCAAATGCCATACTCATTGACTGTCGTAAGTACCATGCTTTTCATGCTTTTTCTCTACTTGCACTGTTTATTCTAAGTAATAGTAACTTTCCAGGCTCAAGAAGTTTCTGATTTATGAGTGAATAATAAAAGTTTCTGCTATTGTTGCATGATAATCCATGCAGAGTTTAACTAGTCCCTCTAATTCTTGTTACTTTCAAGCATCACTTAATCAACAAGCAAGTGATGATGTATGTCGATTTAACAATGACAATGAAGCATTCATCTGACTGCATGGAAAAATGTCTCCAAAATGTAAAAAGAGATAAATGTCCTGAGACTTGATAAATGAACTGGGAGCAAGAAATAGATAGCAATTTACCAGGACTTAACTATGGTTGTGAGTGAAGGAGGTAAATTACCAAAGGGAGGAGGAAGCTAAAGGGAATTTCATTCCTACGACAATCCTACACCTTTGGTAATGCTTTAATGAGTAACTGTGGCCATTCAGCTTTCTCTTTATCTAAATGCTTGGGGCCTCATGATCACAATAATCAGTAACTGCAAAGTAAAGTGAAAAAAAGGTCTATGGTCTATGATGCCTAGATACAAGATTAACAATGAACAAAGTGGGACCTGTAGCAAAGGTCAGGAATTCTACATGTACAATGATTTCAATAATGAACTACTGTAAACTCATCATTTAAGTATTATGAGGTGGATTTTTCAACTAGTATTTCATACAAAATAAGCAGTAGGGCAGAAAAATATATGTCTGACAGCATACATAATATCCTTAGGAAGGCACTTGGAAGATTTGTTTTACAGCAGTAGCTAGATCTTCAACACAGTACAAGTAGTACTGTATTTCTAGATATAAGATTAATCATTAGCCCTTCACTGGTAAGACCTTTATCGCAGCACTGGTAAATTAACACAGCACATGGAAGATATTCAACACAGTGCTATTAAGATATTTAATACAATGCTAGTAGATCTTTAGTATAGTACCAGTATGATCTGAACTGCAGTAGATGAGTCTTAAGAGCATTACTAGAAAAATCTTTAACACAGGACAAGTAAGATCTTCAGCAGAGCAATGGTAAGATCATTAGCAGAGCAATAGTAAGATCTTTAGCACAGCAGTACAGTATTAGGATATTCAGTACAAAATTTATAAGATCTCCAACAGCAGCAGTATGGTAATAGCTTCACCAGAGTACTATTGAGGTCATCAGTGCAATACTCGTAAGATCTTTGATGAACCACTAATGATGATTTCAAAACAACACTGAGATTCTCAGTGCATCTCTATAAAATCTTCCGTACAGCACAAGTAATAAAATTAACAATATCTTAAGCACAGCTTTAGTTAGATCTTCATTACTCCATCAGTAAGATTTTCAGTAGAGCGCTGGTAAGTTATCTTACATGAACTTACTAAACTTCAACACAGCAATCATAAAATCTTTAGCATAGTAAGATTTTCAACATCACAGTGGTACTGTTATAGAATCACGTAACACTGCAGCCATAAGATCAACATTTTCAGCACAGCACTAGTAAAATCTTCCATAGATCAGTGGAAAGATCTTCAGCACATCAGTCATAATGCCTGTAACTTATTGCTAATAAGTATTTTCCACAGCTCAAGATAGCTTTGATACACAGAACTTACAAGATTCATTAAAAGAAAAAGGACAAATAACAGAAGCTTGATAATGATTAAGCACAAGTTATTTTTATCCAAATGATCAGTAACTTTACTTGAGTATTTTGCTTGACCTCCTCACTTAACAGTTTATTTTAATGGCACAAATGATCACATTACTTGAGTTTGTTAATACATTGGGTCATAGGAGAGACAGTCACACTGCCATTGACCAGGCCTTCCCTTAGCTCTGTTGCCTTGACTTTAGTGTAGACAAAGACAAATCAACTTTTTAAAAGTGTTGAACCCATTCAGTAGACTTCATTGCTAAAAATATGGCTTTTAACCCTTTTAGTGCTGTTCGCATATGTTCTTTTGGAAAGTGATGAAGTATGTATGTATACATTCTCAAATTTCACACCCTTGTATGAATTGTCCCATGATCTTTAGGGGCAAATATAGATGCCGTAAGTCACCTGTAATGCTTAGTAGCCCACAGGAAAAACTTTAAGCCTCTCAGTTACCCAGATATCACCATGATGGGTAGAGGTTTTCCAAAAAAAGGAACAGAGAAGGGGCCAAGTGAGGATTTTCCCTCTAAGGCTCTGTCCTCTGTTCCTAACGCAAATGCGGGAAAAGGCAAATATATATATATATATATATATATATATATATATATATATATATATACACACACACACTTTTTTTTCCCTGGGGACAGGGAAGAAAGAATACTTCCCACATATTCCCTGCGTGTCGTAAAAGGCGACTTAAAGGGGAGGGAGCGAGGGGCTAGAAATCCTCCCCTCCAGTGTCTGCTTTTCCATAAAAGGAACAGAGAAGGGGCTAAGTGAGGATTTTCCCTCTAAAGCTCAGTCCTCTGTTCTTAACGCTACCTCGATAACACGGGAAATGCAAATATGTTTGAAAAAAAAAAAAATATATAGTTTCAGATTTTCTGCCTACATTTGAATAGATGCATACTTTTCAGAGGCATATATGAATGCTATATACCACCCAAATCAAATTAGCCCATAGAGAAACCCTGAACCCTCTCAGCAACTCATATGTAACCATGCAGGGGAAAGGCTTTGTGCTCCCAAGTGCAGGATGTTCCATGGGTTGCTGGGTACATCCTACATTCAAAAGGCTGTGGTGTACCAAGATTTAAATTTAGTATTTCATTAAGGTTTAAATGTCAATGATGCTACTGTTTTAAATGGCTGTGGTTTTTTTAAATGGCTAATAATTATTTTCCTATTTAAAATTTTGCTAATTTCCCTCATCCTAATGAGACACCTTATTTTCCCTATCTAGCACTTTAAGGGGTAAAGTTAAAAGTCATCAAGTCTTTACATAACAATGTAATCCTTGTAGCCTTTGACAGCTTTTAGCCCCTTCTTCAGTTGTTTTACCAAGTCCATGGGCTGGATGAGAATAGAGATGTCTCGTCCAACAGCATTAAGACGATCTGCAATTTCCATGTGCTGCAATCAACCAAAAGTAGTAATTAGAGACTTGCTGGTATGACAACAATGATGAATAATTGTTAACTGAAATAACAATGAGTAACATTCTTAAATTCACTCTCATTTATATTTCTCGCCTATCGTGAAAAGCTTGGGTTAAGCAAGAAAAAACATGTATGTTGTAAATGTATGGAATTATGACAGTAACAGATATGCTACTAAGATGGTTTTAAGATTAAATTTAAAGTACCATGGGGGATACTATTAAAATGCTTCAGATGAACATATTTTTTCCCAAGAGGAATACGAGGGAAGTATTCTTTCTCCCCTATCCCCAGGGATAAATATATATAAATATATATATATTATCCCTAGGGATAGAGAAGAAAGAATACTTCCTATGTCTTCCCTGCATGTCGTAAAAGGCAACTAAAAGGGGAGGGAGCGGATCACTGGAAATCCTCTCCTTCTGTTCTGACTTCTCCAAAAGAAGGAACAGAGAAGGGGGCCAAGTGAGGATTTTCCCTCGCTGACGCAGGAAATGGCGAATATGTATAAAGAATATATATATATATATATATATATATATATATATTATACTTGTATTTATTTATTATACTT
>JAYMFT010051217.1:0-15235 GCA_038088735.1 Panulirus argus
CCGCAACCAGGATTCGAACCTATGCGCTCGACCCTGGGCGGCCCGTGAATGCGTCACGGTCAGAGACGCTAACCGCTTTCCCCAGGGATAACATATATAAATATAACATTTATGACAAATCAGAGGAAGTGCCACTAGCAATTGATGTATTCCCAATATTGTTGCCACGTTAATGGGCATTTCTCAAAATCCTTATTCCATGGTGTCATATTTCTCATAGAAAAAGTGGTAAGATACTTTATTTTACTGTATGTACATTTATATCTGTAAATGTGCAAATTTTTACTTTGACATCACTGAGTTTACAGTATGCACACACACACAAACTAAATGGACATTTAGCTATGTTTAATGTGCACACAAACATATACATTTGATTACATGAACATACCCGGAAAATTGAATACTCACTAGTGCCACTATGAACTTTTACCCCACCCTCACGTAAAATCCTGAATTAAATGATGCCTTCACTATCATTAAGATGGACATTATATAATGCAGCTTCCTGACCACCCTGCACCAGATATTTCCACAAGCCCCAGCAAAGATACTTTTAAGAGTGTTAAAGGGGCTGTCCTATACGAGCACAATGATGGAAAATAGTCAGCCATCACTTTCATCATAAAGAAACTTGTTCAAGCAGAGGAAAATGCAGCATCTTCAATAGTGAACATATTTTGCATCAAATCAAGACTCCATGTATTCAGTACCATCAGTTTCTCCTACCAGAGTCCTGGTTATTCATACTTTTTCACTTCCCTTGTGTACCTTCATCTCGTGTCTTTATTTAATCCATCTTGTCTGCTCGCTCTTTTAGAGCCATTTTCTTCCAGAATACAAAAATTCCTACATATGACTGTTTCACTACTTTTTACCAGCCCACAACATGACTTGAAACATATTTTTTCTGTTGATAATGTTCTCATTGCTCTCTGATGCTTGAGTTACTATTCTTCAGTCAAAGATAATTGTTACCCAAAAAGGTCTTCAGTAGAATAACTTATTTATACTTTGTTTTTCATTGTTTTATTTGAATTCATGCATATGCTTTGATTTCCATTGTTTGAATAACTTTATACTTTGTTTTTCATTGTTTTATTTAAATTCATGCATATGCTTTGACTTTCATTATTTCACCAATTCATATTATTCACCTGGTTTTATCGGCTTTGCAGTCTTGTTCCTCTACATTGCATATTTTTCTAAAGTCAAATCATAAGGGTGGGTCTGCATTGAGGATGCGTGATATCACTGGCTGTTAAACCTGTTTATGGATGGGGTGATGAGGAAGGAAAGTGTGAAGATATGCTGAAGGTGTGGGGCTTTGAGAGATTTGCAGATGATAGCCCTAGTGGCAGACTCCCAAGAGAAATTCCAAAATTTGGAGGGAGACAAAAGTTGGATGTTTATGTGAAACGATAAATTTTGAAAGTGTGAACAAAGGGAAAGTAATGAGGTGCAGCAAAGGGATGAGACAGGATGGATTGAGTGGAAGTTTGAACTGGGAGGACCTGGAGGAAGCAAAATACTTTACATACTTGGGAGTAGATTTGGCAGTGGATAGACTGCAACACACATCATATGAGACAAGATTTCCACACTGGTTTTGAATTGTGCACCATGTAAACTCCATTAAAACAAAATCAAGGTAGATTATTTTTTCTAAATTTTTCATACCTTTGCATTAATAACTTTAATCTCAAGGATACAGCATGTTTTTTTTAGATAATTTGTTGTGTTTGTGTGCATACATTGGCAGAAAGGCTTTGTCATAATCATAGTTTAAGGCTTAAAGGTAGTAGTCCTGAAAGTGTTTTCTAATTTCTTTAACCCTCCACACACTAAGGAAAGGATTGTGTTGGACACCAAAGCCTGAGTTCAAAGTACATTGATCATGCAAGGAATGACAATGTAAGACAGAAGTGTGGTAGCAAGCACAGTTTGAAAAGGCTAGACAGAGTATATTGAAATGGTTTGGATGTAGGCAGCCAATGACCAGGGAGTATATTACCAGTACCACCCATCTGGGTATCGGGAGAGTTAATGACAGCTGCATAGTGAGCCAGCACTTTAGTGGTTGTCAAGTTGCAATCCTCTGACCCAGGTAGCTGTCTTTTCTGTCTGCCTCACCTACACATGAACTACTGGCATTCTGTCCACAAATATATAATCTCTCCTTGTCACACTTAACAATTGATGACTTTTAACTCACACAGCTCATCCTTAACTCTACGTTTTCCTGCAGTGAGCAGTGTGTGCTAGCCCTGCCTTTTGGCAGAATGGTAGAGTAGTAGATAGAAGTTATAGGTAGGAACATGTAGGCAGGAGCTTTAGGTAAAAACAGTAGGTAGGAACATAAGACAGGGGTATTGGTCAGGAGGAATAATAGGTAGGAGCCTTTGCAAACACTGTAGAAGTTACTCTCTACCGGTGGCCTGTTAAGGATGATGAACTAAAAATGAAGCAGCACTGGAGTTCACTAGTTACAGACTTTCTCTGCCACCCCCTTTAGGGAGTTCTAGAAGGGAATAGGTATCAGAGATTTTGATAGATAGCATGGAGACAAGTACAGAAAGACCAATTAAGATGTGTTAAAACTGGAGCAAGCAATCGTGAGTGCCTACCTTCTAACCTAACATGAGATTTCCCCAAAAGGCAAGTCTAACACACTGCTCACTACAAGAAAAATTAGAGTTTATAATTGCTTAAGTTTTGTTTTGAATATCCTGTGTAAGATGGAGAGTATGCTGTGGACTAAATGCTAGTAACCTATGTGTACTAGGCAAAAAAAAAAAAAACGGACAATGAGGGGAACATGAGCCACTGTAGTGTTGGTTCACTGTACTCTATTCCAACCCTCCTGGTATATTGGAACCTGAACATTCAAAAAGGTGGAAAGCATCCATGGGATAGAATGAAATATATCAATATGTCTGCCTCTCTATATTTGATGCTTGTTCCTATACATATATATGGAGGGCAGTTGGCTGTTACCAGGCTGAAATACAGTATATGAAGTAGTCAGTAGGGCTTAGTTGTGGGTTGAAAGCTCAGTTTGGTACATTGTACATGAGAGTGGATGTGCAAAAGGAAGTTATTGTTTCTGTGTTCCTGGCACTACCCTGAGAAGGTGGGACAGGCCATTCAGTAAATTTCTTGCATATTCAATATTTACTGCATGAAATACGATACAAAGGAATACAAATACCAGCACACCATTAGGTCTTAGAAGGCTGTATGTGATAGTGGAAGAAATCAAGACTCATAGATTAGTATGATAGTACAGAGACTGATATTTTAGGAATGAGAGAAATGTGGTAGTAAGCACAATATGATTGAGAGGGCCAATCAGGGTGTATTGAAATATGGAAGAAATCAGCAAAACGCAGTGTATTACAGTAATCTTTATTCCTTAGTAAAACAATATCAGTATTCATATAACAGTATGAAAAATGAAAAAGCTGTTCTTCATAAATGATTCTATACTAAATTGTTTGGCTACATCCAAATTCACAAACTGGTCAAGTGAATTAATGGTCAAGTCACCCTACCACAGTAGTCACAGTTGTTCAGTCAACAGAGTAAAGGACAGTCTTCTTGCACTTTAAGTGTCAAAAGCTGTCTCCCACGATATACACAAGACAATTACCACAAAATAAAAAAGTTGCTAACTTTATTTTCAGTATCTGACAGTTTACTACAAAGCACTGCCAGCTTTAATTTGGATCTATTGCCAAGATAAAAAAAAACTTTTTCATACTATTAACAGCAGATTAATTTTGTGATGCACACAACATATTATGCAATATTCGCCAAATAATCCTGGACTTCTGCTGGTGTCAATCTACGGAAACCCTTGGAGTTACAGATGCCAATCTCAATGTTATCATTACTCATCTGGCCTTCAAAGCTCTCTTTGAGGGTTAATATAGCAGTGTGCACTGCATCATCCAGTTCAAGATCTTCATTGTACCTTTAAAAAAGAGAAAATACACCATAAGAAAATTTGAGTAAACATTAATTCAAAGTCAAATTGCGCCCCTTATCTACTGTAAGTGCTATTACTTGGTATAAAAATTTACTGTTTTGGGGTATATAATCCTGCAGAGCACACATTTATGAACAAAAACACATTGAAACAATATAAGATCAAGCTATCTCTCTGATGCCTGTTCCAACTGGAACTCCCTCAAGGGGGTAGCCACAGCAATAGCATTTCCCAAACTAATGAACTCTAATGCTACTTCTTTGCCTTTAGTGCCTCATGCTTAACAAGCAACTCTAACATAGTGTTTACAGAGGCTCCTACCTCGTGCTTCTGCCTAAATGTTCGTACCTACTACTTCTATCTACTATCATTTTGCCAAAAGGTACGGCTAGGGCATAGTGCATAACAGGAAAATCTAGAGTTACGAAGAAAGAGATGTATGAGTTAGCGTTGTCAGGTGTCATGTGTAACAAGGAGAGATTGCATGTTTTTACACAGAATGCCAGTTTTCCATGTGTGAGTGAGGCATAAAGGAAAGACAGCTACCTGGGTCAGAGGAGTGCTACTTAACCACTGAAATGCTGGCTCACTAAGCAGCTGTCACTAACCCTCGCGATACCCAGATGGGTAGTACTGGTAATATACCTCACTGGTCATTGGCTACCTACTAAAGATGTTAATAACAAATCAGCATAAAAAATCAATGGTTACTGTAAACATGTGGAAATGACCAACCCACAGAGGTCCTAGGAAACCATCTTCTCATGCAACAGAACGTTAAAAGGCTGGGATGTACCTGGACTTAAATATCTAAGCATCATGCCAAGGTTTAAGTGCCTGTAACATGCCTGGTTTGAATAGCTGTGGGTATCTAAATGGCTTGTATTTTTCTTGTCAAATATTATTACTCTATGTCAAACTGCTGGAAAAAAATTTCTAACCCAGTCAGAACCGAAAAGGTTAAGAAAAAAGGTTACTGCGTTATCTACCTATCTATGATGCCTGTTCCCAAATGGAACTCCCTCAGGGGGGTGGCCAAAGCAAAAAAGCCTCCATAACTAGTGAACTCCAGTGCCGCTTCTTAGCCTTTAGTGCCTCACCTTTAACAGGCCACTGGTGAAGGGTAACTCTTAAGTACATCGCTTGCAAAGGTTCCTACAGAGTACTTCTACCTAAACGTTCCTGCATAATGTTGTAGTTATCACTACCTGATCTGACATCAAAATGAGAGAAAATTATAAGGATAGAAAAATAGTAACAAGCAAGCAGAGGGGTATTAATTTTAGTGAGATGAAAGTTCTGATGGATGCAGTGAGACAATCTGAATAAATCATAGTCCAAGAAAATGGCATTATTACTGAGCATTGTGCAATAATCAAATTCTAACTAAAATTTTTTTGAACTACCTTTTCTCAAGGAAAGTCTTTCCATTGATGAAGTTCTTGCCCATGGCTGTAGCTTTCCATGGAAAATAAGCACCTGAGGGATCACACTGGAAGAGGTACGGTCTATCACTGTCCCATCCACAGATCAAGAGGCTCACACCAAACGGTCTCACTCCACTGTAAACAAATAGTTTGAGTCATTTAAAGTGAATCAAAATATATAATAAATATGTACCTTTCCTAAAGTTACATAATGACAATGAAATCAAAGATGAATCGTTTCAATTTGTATTATTTTACAATCTTCCAGATATAGGGTCTGGTGTTTTCTTTAAGCATTCAGCAGCTCAAACACAGGCACATAACAATAAGATTTTAGTACAAAAACAAACTGATATTTGGATGGGTGGTCCACAACTACTTTCAGGAATTTGTTTGCATATTTGCATACTCTTAGCCCAGGCCAAAAACCTAGTTCTATTTTAATACCGTTGTATTTCACAAGTGGTTTGTCAGAACTAGTCCAATGAGATGGTCCCCTATAAGTACAAGAAGCAACTGTTACCCTCGAGACCTTCCTGGTCCCACAATTATCCTTAGCAACTAGTGTTGTTTACAGCCACACAGACCTGCGGCACTCCTACAACCCAAGCTCAAACTGGCACCTGCTGCACTCCTACAACCCAAGCTCAAACTGGTACCTGCTGCACACTCCAGGAGCTGCTATACATGCAACATCCACCTCCTACAGGAGCTCCACATAGTCTTGGCAGCCAGGCAATTCTCTCACGTGCTCCTGCTTCATCTGACATCCTCACCAGCATCACTAGACCCTTGCGAAGCCTGTCTCATACTATTCGACCTACCTTACTTTACATATTCTTCACCATAATCCTGCACCTCCAGTACCTCATTGCCTCTGGTCTATTTCACCTTATGTTCCTTCATCAATAAAGCATTGCTGTTGTTGTTTAATGTGTCTCTATGCCCCTCTCCCAGTTATACAACTCCAGCAATCTAACCAGAACACCCACTAAACTTTCTTCTTGTTGATTCTTAAACAATGAACATGCCGAGCTGCATATCATCAAATTGTGAAATGCTGGCAAAGCAGGAATTACAAAACCTCCTCTAAAATATGCAAAAGAATTCCAGGAAAACTTAAAGAAATTAAAAAGGTGGATTATCATATACCCTACCCCTCAACTGGTGGTCTGAGAATCAATCTAAGAGTTCTAAACATACCCAGATTGTGTGTATTCCTGCATGATAGCTGCAAGACGCTGAACCAGTTGTGTGGTGGGGATGGGTTCCAGATATGTGCGGAAGTATTGCTGGGCAACTTTACGGGCCTGGCGAACTAGGAGACGATAGTCAGGCCCCATTCCTGCAATATTAGACAATACATAGAATCATAAAAACATGTGCAAATCATAACTGAAACATATAACTTAGAAATTTATGCTTCATACAGAAACAAAGACATAACATGGGGAAATTAAGTCGAAATGCTACCTATTTATCTGTTTGTATCTTTGATGCCTGTTCCCAACTGGAATTCCCTCAAGGAGGTCACCACAGCAACAAAATCTCCTTAACTAGTGAATTCCAATGCTGCTTCTTAGCCTTTAGTGCCTCACACTTAACAGGCCACTGGCAGAAGGCAACTCTAGCACAGTGTTTGCTGAGGCTCCTACATAATATTCCTACTGACTACCACTACCTAATGTTCCTACCTACTACTTCCACCAAATGTTTCTACCTAAATGATCCTGCTTAAATGTTCCAACCTACTACTTTTATCTACTGCACCTATCATTTTTGCCAAAAGGCATAGTGTTCACCACAGGAAAATCTAGAGTTACAAAGAATCTATGTGAGTTAAGCAGTGTCAACTGTTGTGTATGACAAGGAGAGATCGTATGTTTGTGGACATAATGCCAATAGTCCACCTGTGGTTAAGGCAGAAAGAAAAGACAACTAACTGGGTCAGATGAGTGCAACCTGACAACCACTGAAGTGCTGGCTCACTATGCAGCCATCATTAACCTTCCCGATACCCAGGTGGGTAGTACTGGTCATATGCCTCTTATCGATGGGTGCCTACCAACTACCATCATAAAAATGTTAACAAAGTATAATCATTAAAAAATATATCAATACATAACTGTACCAGATTCACTGGGATACTGAGCTATATTAGTGTAGGTATAAACAATTTATATGTGACTTGCAGGAGAAACATACACAAAACAACCTTACAAAGCTACAAGAACTATCTTCAAAAACATACCCTATGGTAAATATAAGCCTGCTTTCAAGAGTTGGCTCTAATCTAAAATGGCAAACTTCAAAAACACAAAGAGAAACACTGAAGAAGAGTCTAATTCTATGCTAAAGATACATGAGACAATTTATCAAAATAACATCAAATTCACAGATTTAAAGAAGCACTTGTTATTTAATAAGATGTCTACAAAACCTGAAGAAAGAGACTAGATTATATTATTAAGTTAAATTTATAAATATCTTTGATACAGTAACAAGTATAAAAACCAACCTAACGATTTCTTGTTGCTGGGCTGTATAAAATAAAGTTGTACAGCAGCAAATTCCAAAAGTTTCTTTACAGGTTTTTTTAGTTTAATTGCTCTAGACTGCCTTGTTTTTGGTACATTTCTAGTACTCAAGAGATGTCTATCTAAAATTTTAAGGCCTGTCTGCACTTAGAAACATATCAACTCTGTCTAAAAAATCTAGCAAGAAATAGTCTCCATTCTACACTGTAGCAGTTTAGAACATATGCTGTTTCATACCCCACTGGTGACAATATGTAGGCACATGAGGTCAACAATTTAAACAAAGAAAGGTGACATGAGGGTTTTTATGGCTAATCTATATTTAATGAGAACCTGAAACAGAAAGACAACAAATTTGTGATACTTGGCATATCGTTAAATTTTGGTGCAAACAGTGTAAGTGATATTAATTTTCAGGTGTAAATTATTGTATTTCACAACAATTATAAGGTTATCATACTCATGAAGTTACATGTTAATACAAATGAGGTCTGGCCTTAATATTAAACTAGGATCATTACTCACCACTATACACCATGCCTATGTGGTCTGTGATCATCTCCACTTTGATGGTAGAGTGTTCCTCTACCAATATGGACTTGTGTTTCTTCTCTGTAGCCAACACCACGCCATCTTTAGCCTTAATCCCTACTGCCGGAGCACCTGCAGCCACAGCTGCGAGTGCATATTCTATCTGCACTAACTTCCCAGATGGGCTGCAACCAGAAAATTTTAAGTATATAAATCATATAGCAAACACATATATTCACATTTTAATATAAAAAAAATATATTCTTTCTGTAACCAAACGCACCATGATTAGCAATAACAGGAAGACTGTCCAGCACAATCTTAACACAAAGATATCACAGTCCATAAGCTATCATGCATTAGAAAAGAAATGGTGATGACTATCCCCAGAACATCTACTATGTTTGGTTTTCCCCCCTGCTATTAACCCAACTTACACACAAAAATCCATTTCCATTTTTCAACATAACATTCACACACACCTGGGACCAAAAATAAGTATGTGTATGTACACATTATTATCATACACCCCAGGACCCCCTTTATCGAACTCGCAGAGCTTCGAGGCTGCCCTCCATACAGAGAAAGGGATATGATGAAGTCTTTTGTTACAAGAAAATCCTCAATAAGACTTTATTTACCTTCTGTCCATTAACAGTGATACAACCTTGACAAAGATTACTTGAAAGTAAAGTCCTGTGACATAATTTCAACATCATCCTAGGTAGATGTACTGCCAGCCAGAATCCCTTATGGGGTCAGAACATCATCATGTAGCAACAGCAAAACAAGTTTATCATATAGGGTAACTTACCTTATTGCTGATTATACCATCTTCCTGCATAAATGTGGAACTAATGTAACAGCTTGATAATTTACCAGAAAGATGGCAGGTGTTCTCCTTGATGAATTTTGATGAAAGTTATACCAATGGATTCATTATATTCTTTGGGGTTCATACTAAGTGCGGTACGTTTTTACTTGTAGTTCCTCCAATTCACTTAAGCTTCTGTCCCCACAAAAAGGGCAGGGCTTTGAACCAGGGGGAAATCATGGAGTAAAACCACTTTACACTGTAGAGAATATTGTAGAGAATATGCATAATCAAATGACAGCCCTTACATCACATTCCACCAGCTAGAACACAATCAGGAGGTATTCGTAAGGAATTTCAAAATGGTCTCGTTGTGCTTGTGCTGTGCGTGGAACCCTTCTGAAATCACTGTCCTGCAGAAGACTGCAAACAATCACCTGCTGGTGCTTTGTTCATATTCTATCAAACTATATTCAGCTTGTGCACCAATTTTCAAACTAATTACAACTCTACAGAACCATAACAAAGCACTAGGTTTAAGTACATTGATATCTGGAAGCCTTCCTATGGTTGGCACAAAATATGTACAGTAAAAAACTGGAATATTTCATATAATTTAACTATAATAGGTTATTCAATCTTCCTGCATTGATTAGGAACTAATGAATCTGTTCCTTTTACTGCAAATGGCACCTAAGTAGTAAAGTAACTGAATAGCAAAGAACTGGTGCCTCTGTCATATATGGGGAAAAGTTCCTGCACATAATGCTATAAGACACATGATCATTCTCACACATTTCATATCAATTTCATTGGAAAAAATACTAAAATTCATCAATAACAAGTAATTCTCATCCCACTTTTTCTCCTACGACCAGAGCCCAAATCCCTATGGCCTTAAGATTATTGTAAAAACAGGTTTCTAAGAGATCAAAACAACAAGAACGAAATGTCAGAATATATCCGAAAGGTGTTTGGATATGTTCATAGAGATGTTATGTACTCATATGGTTGATGGAAATACTAATCATTTCATCATTCCCAATAATTTACTATCACAACCTATGATGCATGATGTCAACTACTAAATACGAAAACATGAGTGTGTACACATTACAGGGAGTTAGCTATTAACAGACCACACACTTAACGTTTAGTGCTTTGTAATGGAAACTATCAGTAATTTTTTATGCAATCTATTAAACTTTACTTATTGTTTAACCCCAAAGTTTAGCACTCCAGAAAGGATTTTATGTTTTTAATGTCTTAATGACTATACATTATGGTACTTATTCATCATTCAACAAACTCACATTTTCCCTTTCCTTCATAACTCTCCAACCTACCGAGTCACTTACTACAGAAAGATAAGAAATATCGGTCCACAGCTAAATCGTAGTTCCCCTTAAGTTTTTAGCTCATCAAAACTTATTTTAATAAGAATCTCGACATTTGCCCAACACTTTCCCAAGGCAAAGTCAAGATATCCAGTAATGAGATGCAACAGAGGAAAATAAATAATATTAGCATCACGGCTTTTTGACCAATAAGAGCCAAATGTACCGGCAGCAACATTACTCCACCAGGTCTAATTGTGCAAAAGGCTATTAATATTGCAATACCAGTAAATGATATCCAAGAGCTGGGGACCTAATTACTGTCGTAGTTCTGTAAGTTACTCTAAATCCTCAAGTATATATACAACCCTTAAGAACGTATCTAAATCCTGAGTAAATGGGTGACTATATGAAGTAAAAGCCGAACACAGAGTAAGCCCCATATCATAACTATATCACACCCCACATTCAAAGCCGATGAGGACAATTACCGCGAAATTATACTATATACTTCCAAATTGCATATTTTGACTGCCTTCAAAACATGCCAGTCATGAGTGAATCCACACAAGAGTCCGTCTGCCCGCCACAAATCTATTCGCTATTTACTTCAAAATATACCAAATTACAGGCATGCAGAGACCCCCATTACCATCTGCAATACATCGCTAACGTAGCATTTACACCCGCGAGCGAGTTACTCACCTGAAAGTAGTGAGAGAGAAGCTGTACCGCTCTGTGGCCATAGTTGATGTTAAAATATCCGTCGGTTGTCAACAGAGACGCCAGCACCACAACACACTCTCTGCGTCCGGAAACCTCGACAGGATTTATATAATTTCTTCCTGAACGCTATAATTACGCGAAATATATATCTATTAATAAACTATTAATAATAATTTGTTTTAATCATACTCATTATATACTTTTCTGATTTATTTGATTGCCATTTTGAATACTGTCATAGGAAAGTATTCATACCCCTGCCGAATAAGGGGATTCGAACACTATATCTCATAAAAGAAAACGTCAAACTATAGTTATCTTTTTCTTCTCAAGGGTAATATAAATGATTTAAAAGAGTTCTTAGGAGCAAAGTGATAAAAACTAATTTGCCATGATAGAGGCTAAAATGGGCGGTGATTTGCAGTTATAACAATTTTGCGGAATATAGGAGTGTTTGGAGAGAGAAAGGTGGTACAAATTGAAGGGGGAATGTATGGTGATGATGGAATTAAGGACATGTGGAGATAATTATCAGCAACCGCCAATTTTAGAGAAGATTAATGTATTGCAGAGGATCTAAAACAAAATGGAAACCTCTTTTGGGAAAATCATATTGAAAGCCTTTTGTGAAACTAGGAAAAAAAGTGGAGACTATTTTGGGAAAAAAAGATATGAGGAAAGATAGAACAGGAGAGTATTAGACTGTATTAATATTGAATCTATGGGCAATGGAAATGCAATAGGAATACCAATGAAATATAGCTTAATACATGATACTGAAATCCCAGGGTAGAAGTTTTAACTGAGATTATGTAAGAGAGATGAGGAGGGAATATTTCATAGGGTTTCAGATAACCTGCCTTAAAGGATGGCAATAGATTTCCAAAAGAAGGCACGACATTCACCTGATGTGAGGCAGAAATAAAGAATCTATGTCATTTCATTCGTCTTACCCTGAGCGCAAAGGAAAGAGAAGGAAGGATATAGAATAGCAGAAACCATACGTAGCCAAGGGTATTGAAGGATCAAAAGGTTATATAACACTGAAAAGACTTGCTATATAGACCTTAGATATAAAGGGAAAGAAAGACGTGAAAAGAGATTGGAATGGATAAATTGGACATTAAAAATTTTGTTTGTACCACAGACCAGTGCACGATATTCTCGGATGCACCATGACTTGGCACAGGTCGGGTTTGTGTGCTTGGGATGCCATTAGTGGCACAAGGCACTCCGCTTGTAACCATATATTTGTGGACTATTCTACTGAGATATGTGCAAAATTGATGTAAACCGAGACGAACACATATAGATGCATTTTATGGCTGTGGTGATTTGAAGAAATTTCCGTTCTCTTTAACGTGATCTGTTATATGATACGAATAAAAAAAAAAAAAGTTTTTCTTCTTAGTATCTATTTTGTATCTAGTCTCAATACAAGTTATATATTTCGTTTATCTTTACTGGAGAAAAATGTATCAGAAATTAACTTGTATCTAATGTTTAGACATATACAACAGATATACCTACAGAAAGACTGATTTTCTCTGGTACATTTTTGAAAGGATAACTTCGCTGGATTCAGATGCCACTGTACTTACATTTTGAATACACAGTAAGGCACTCCATTTCATAAACTACAGTCGATTACAAAAACCACTGGTTTCACTGATCCATAGGAAATCATTTTAGCCAATACTGTACATCGCGTTTCTGCTTACGACCTAATTAAAAGACAAGAAGAAATATGCATATTTGTAAGGAATTCAAAGGAGAATAGCGTTTTATTTTTGCGTCTGTTGGTAAAGTAGGATCAACAATAAGATTTGAGAGGAATGTAAAAATATAGGACAGACTGGCGTTGAGTAAAATTAAGAAGCAGAAAAGAGGAATGCAATAACGTTCTCCGAGAACGGATTGGTGAGCGAGATGGTAAAGTGCAAAGATGAAGAAGTTTTGCAGAGGTCTGGTAAGGCTGCAATTGTTCCGCTCGGCAGAAGTTAAGGAAGTAACAAGAAATTGTGGGAATTATAGAGTTTGGGTGTATGTGGTGGGCAAGGTGTATGGTTGGGGAGTGTTTGATCGTGTTTTATAAGGATTACTGAGCCTGTTGTTAGCGAGGAACAAGGTGGGTTCAGGCAAGCACTAATAGAATGAAGTGTATGGGAGATAATCTTATAGATTTAGAAAAGTCAGAGTGAATAGGAAAGCTGTCTCTTAAGAGGTTCCAACGCTATGTGGTGTGCACGGAAGACGTGTCAATACATTGAAGAGCTTCTGTAGTTGAATTAGAGCCTGTGTGAGAGTGAGGGGAGGTTTGAGTGGTTTGTTTCAGTGTGGGAGCGCGTCGAGGTTGTGTAATGTCCCAGTGGCTATCTAGTGTTTTTATAGATGGGTTATTACGCGAGACGAGAGCGAGGTTCCGGGGTGACTGTGGTGCACTAGTAGATGATGGTGAGACAGAACGGATTTTGCCACAGTTGTTGTATGCAGATGATGCTGTGTTGTTGGCTGAATATGAGATGAGGAGGAGGAGGAGTATATGATGCTGGCCGGGTTCGGTGGTGCATGTAGGTGGGAAATGCCGACAGCGAATGTAAGAATAATCAAATTTCTGGATTCTAAAAAAGCCAGGACGCAACGAAAGGATTTTGTACTTCGATATAGCGTGAATGGGGACGCTAGTCTCAACTTACGAATCATCTGTGTAAAATGAGAAAAAGTAAGGAGCACTTTTATAAGTGTGGTGGTACAGATTTCACTGTTAACACACTAGCAATGGGTATAAGTGATTTCATAGGTCCCGACCTACCCAAACCACCCCATGGAATTGGGAGAGCATTTATTTGTGATATAATAAACAACATATCCCTATTCGAGATGTTGACTTTATGGTAGTGATGATGCTACATTATTCTCTTATGGTCTCATGTGAAGAACTGGGGAATTAAGACTTTATCTAAAGCATCTGTGGGTTGGAAAGGTCACCCTTCTAAAATCTGAAGGATTTAAGGGCTTTGCTATTGAGTCCAGCCACACATGGGGGTATTTATGTATATCCTCCCTATCTGTACGATAACCCGAGGTGGTTATCATGCAAAATGATATCCCGAAACGTCGTGTGATATCGTGATATCCTCTCCTGGGAGTAATCTTGTTGCAATGCGATGAAACTACAACTCAAGGCAAAGAAGTGTTGCCCTCCGGACCGTCACTTGAGCAAGCGCCCCCCGCTTCGCGTAGTTTAATAAGCCAACTGGCTCAAAAGCGCCCAAGTATGTCGCCAGGGGAGGTAGAAGTCACCCCAACTCCCCTTGCAGATGCTGTCAATGGTAAATGACGTTTTCCCCAGAATTTGCACTGCTGCGTCTGGGTTCAAGATGGATTTGCTCATTGCTGAATCACGGAATGATTTAGTTGGTCTTAAAAAAAGTAAAGAAATCGGTTCTTGGTCTTTGATATTTGACTTTTGTTTAAGTACATGCACGAGACGCGTTTCTCGGACGTTCTTTGCAAACTTTTGTCCTAGCGAAAGCACGCACACACACACACACACACACACATATATATTATATTGGGAAGGTGCCGAGAAAATCAATATAGCCCTGGCAAAATCGCTACAGATCATTTTCTTTCGCCGAGTCTCGACACAGCAGCCGGTGGGTGTCGTAAATCATCCTGGGGTTCGAAAATCCCCCCGTAGGAAATACTTTGCTACTGGGGTGGCAGAGAGGAGAGGAGGAAGAGAAGGCCGAGGTCGTCCCTGCTGTAGTGCAGCGCCTCTTTCCTCCCAGGCAGAGAGAGAGAGAGAGAGAGACAGAGAGAGAGAGAGAGAGAGAGAGAGAGAGAGAGAGAGAGAGAGAGAGAGAGAG
>JAYMFT010051227.1:0-15235 GCA_038088735.1 Panulirus argus
GCGGCAGGTGAGGGTCGTACACCCACCCAACGGCAGATGAGGGTCGTACACCCACCCAACGGCAGATGAGGGTCGTATACACACCCAGCGGCAGGTGAGGGTCGTACACCCACCCAACGGCAGATGAGGGTCGTATACACACCCAGCGGCAGGTGAGGGTCGTATACACACCCAGCGGCAGGTGAGGGTCGTACACCCACCCACCTGCTGGTAGCTCAGGGCTGACACCCACCCACCACCACCTGAGCGGTTTGTGGTTTTGTAGTGGTCCCTGTGCTTGTGTAGTGGTTCCAGTGATTTTGTTGTGGTTCTCGTGGTACTGTGATGGTCCTAGTGGTACTAATGGTTCCAGTAGTTATGTAGTGGTCTTAGTGGTACTATAGCAACCTCAGTGGTACCGTAGTGACCCCAGTGGTACTGTATTAGTCCTAAATGTTCTGTAGTGGTCCCAGTAGTACTGTAATTATTCCAGTGGCTCTGTAGAGGTCCGAGTGGTACAGTACTGTCCCTAGTGGTTATGTAATGGTCCTAGTGTTTCTGTAATGGCACCAGTGGTACAGTAGTGGTCCCAGTGGTACTGTGATGGCCCAAGTGGTTCTGTAGTAGTCACAGTGGTTCTGTATTAGTCCCAGTAGTTATGTTGTAGTTCCAGTGCTGCTGTAGTGGTCCTAGTGGCTCTATAGTGGTCCAAGTGTTTATGTAGTGCTCCCAGTGGTTATATACTGGTCTTAGTGGTTGCATAGTGGTCCCAGTGGCTCCGTATTGCTCTATGATTATGTAACGGTCCCACTGGTTATGTAGCAGTTCCTGTGGTTATGTAGTGGTCCCAGTGGTTATGTAGTGGTCTCAGTGGTTATGTAGTCGTTCCAGTGGTTATGCAGTACCCTTATGGTTATGTAGAGGTCCCAATGGTTGTCTAATGCTGTCAGTGGCTGTGTAGGGATTCCAGTGGTTATGTAGTGGTCCCAGTTGTTGTACAGTGGGCCCAGTTACTGTATAGTGGTCCCAGTGGTTGCGCAGTGGTCCTCGTTGTTGCAAAACGGTCCAAACACTTGCATAGTGATTACAACATCTGGGCAGAAGTCCTAGTGATTATGTAGTGGCACTAGTGGTTATTAAGTGGTTATAGTGACTGTGTAGAGGTCACAGTGATTGTGCAGTGGCCTTAGTGGATATGCAGTGACCCTCATGGCTATGTAGTCGTTCTAGTGGTTATGTAGCGGCCCTATTAATTGTGTAGTGGGTTATGGTGGTTGCTGAGTTGCTCTAGTGGTTGTGCAGTGAGTCAGGTGCCTTTAATGCGATGGTAGAGTAGTAGTTGTGGCGTGGCTATGTTGTAGTTGACCAGTGGTCATGCAGGGTGTCGTTAACTAGTCATGCAGAGGTCATGAGGAGGTTAGGCAGTGGAAATGCAGCGGTCATGGAGTGGCCGCGCAGCGGTCGTGGTTGTGAGAAGCACTGTAGCTACGTAAAGTACAGCAGTGATAATGTAGTGGTTACGAAGTGGTGCAAAATGACGGGATGCGCATTGTCGAACCAGTGGCCATGCAGTGGTGCGCAGCGGTGAAGCAGTGGCTATGCAGTGGCATGCACTGGTGAAACAGTGGCCACGCAGTGGTACGCAGCGGTGAAACAGTGGCTATGCAGTGGCATGCACTGGTGAAACAGTGGCCACGCAGTGGCTTGCACTGGTGAAGCAGTGGCCACGCAGTGATACACAGCGGTGAAACAGTGGCCACGCAGTGGTGCACAGCAGTGAACAGTGGCCACGCAGTGGTAAGCGCTGGTTGAGCAGTGGCCACGCAGTGGTGCACAGCAGTGAGACAGTGGCCACGCAGTGGCTGTCCAGTACCCGCCGAAGGGCCAGGCAGCCGTAGTGTGGTAGCCATGCAGTAGACGTGTAACAGTTTTGTACCGCGCTTGTAGTCATGCTGTAGTGGACGTGTTGTGGATGTAGGACCGCGATGTAGCGGCGGGCCTCCTTCAGCGTCGGCTGGCGGAGGAGTCGTGATCCCCAGCTGGTGCGGGAGGCGCGAGGGCCTTGTTCTACAAGGCGCTCGTTACGACAACAGACTCCTACCTGTCTCCCACCTCGTGTTCTGCATGATCGGTCAGCGGATATTTATGCTAATCCAACCCAGAGGTGGAACTGGAGAACTCCGTGCATGCTGGGGTGGAATTGGTGAACCCTGTGCATGCTGGGATGTGAACTGGAGAACCCCGTGCATGCTGGGGTGGAATTGGTGAACCCTGTGCATGCTGGGATGTGAACTGGCGAACCCCGTGCATGCTGGGGTGTGAACTGGCGAACCCCGTGCATGCTGGGGTGGAATTGGCGAACCCAGTGCATGCTGGGGTGAGAACTGGCGGGCTCCTTGCATGCTGGGGTGTGAACTGGCGAACCCCGTGCACGCTGGAGTGGAATTGGCGAAACCCGTGCATGCCGGGGTGGAATTGGCGAAACCAGTGCATGCTGGGGTGGAACTGGCGAACCCCGTGCATGCTGGGCATGTTCGTTCCCACCCACAACACACTCCCGAACCCTCCAAAGGTTCTGGGTTCAACTGGTCACAAGACCAACCGAACCCATCATCCCCCTTGGGTCCTCGGTACAGAGAGAGTCGGTATGCCTTTCTGAGTCGAACATCGTGAGCCCGAGTCAGACAATGGATTCCGAAGCCTCTGTGCTGAGGGAGATCCACAGGCGAGAGGGACCACGACTCGGCCCCCCTCACCGCTGGAGAGGACGAGACTTGGACAAGACGTCTGAAGAGGATGAGAGATAAAGAGGCCCTCAGTACGAACAAGCCACTGAGTACATCCACACACACACACACACACACACACTTACACTCGCACTCCATCGACTGAGTGTAACGTAACGCTCTCTCTCTCTCTCTCTCCCCAAGAATAATGAACACAGAGCCAAAAGCCAGCGTGTTCAGACCTCGTTCACTCACCGCACAACACAGAATGAGGACGTAATAGCCAACACGTCCAACCGACACAACGCCAGCGCTCGCGAGTCCTCCACACACGGTGTGCTAATGTAGCTGTGTTGAGGCATTGCATTACCATGGTAAGTGCACCTCCCCGTCAGGATGAGGCAGCAGCCTCCTCCTCCTCCTCCTCCTGCCGCCGCCGCCACGACCCAGCCGAGATATGGTTAGTCACCGACACCAGGTTTATGCTAATGCCAATTTGCCAGTATCAAGATTACCATAGGATGCCCATCACTTGCAAGGAGAAGGGTCTGTTAAACCCCAGTAGTGTCGTGTTCCTTATTACCTGAAGGTCATGGGCGAGTGACCCCCATAGGGCGAGGGGTCGAGCGTTAACGGCGAGTTCCGCTTGACCTCAGACGGGTTACCCACCACGAACCAGGCAGGCATCAGACCAAGTCAGCACCAGGTCATGAGACCAGCCACCAACTAAGTCACTAGAGCAGTCATCGCCAGGTCTCAAGATCCAGCCAGTACCAGGACCAGTCACTAGGACAGTCAGCACCAGGTCGGACCATCCACCAGACCAGTTAGTACATGGTCAGACCAGTCAGGACCAGGAAACAAGACCAGCCATCACCACCAGGACTAGTCACCAGAGCAGTCAGTCAGCACCACGTCAGACCAGTCACAAGGACCAGTTATCAGACCAGTCACTAGGCAAGTCAGCACCAGGACCAGTCACCAAGCCATTTGATACTATGGCAAATCGCCAGACCGGTTAGCACCAGGTTACACCAGTCAGCACCAGGTCACACCAATCATCAGACCAGTTAGCACCAGGACCTTTCACCAGGGCAGTTCGCACTGGGACCTGGATTGAGTATGGGCCGAGTGCCACACCTAGGATTCGAAACCAAATATAATCACTCTACAGCCCCGGTACCCATTCTCCAAGGGCTCCTCCACGTCGAAGGCTTCGCTATTCTTAGGAGCAGGGAAAGGATGGACTGTTCAGGAGTGAGAAGTTCTTCGACGAGATTGTAATCCGATGATACACCCTCGCCGAAGGTGACATTTCGCTCGCTGCGCAACCAAAGGAGGGAGGAGTCTCGTAACTTGCCGAACTCCTCCTGCTCGAAGTAACGCCGCGAGTGGAGTCACCTGTGGCAAGGCTGACGAAAGAGAGTGCAGTCTCGTCAGATGAGTCCACTTTCTCCCTGCTACTGAGTGTATCAGCTTTCGAGGTGCAGGAGCCCTAGATGGACGATCCTGGGGTTCAAGCCCTAGAACTCCTTTTGAAAGGAGTCCCTGGGGTATATATATATATATATATATATATATGTGTGTGTGTGTGTGTGTGTGTGTGTGTGTTTGTATCATATTCTTACTACTTACTTCCTACCCAAGGGGTCCCTTCTATCTTCAGGAGGCTCCTGCAGCGCTCAGGAAGCCGGCCAAGACCACCGGTCGGAACCATAGATCATAATTTGTGGTTTAGTACGCGTCTATCTGCAGAGAGTACAGGGCAGTTAAGTAGTACATTCTTGGTGTCTTCGTTACGGTAGTTGCATCGTGGGCATGAAGGGTCTTGGGATGTGTTGGAAAGGCGTTCGTAGCGTTGTACGGATAGGTGATGTCCAGAGCGTAGATGGGAGAGTGTGACCCGTGTTTGTCTGGGGAGTGTAGCTTCTAATGGGAGTACGTATGTCTGGTGAGCCGGAGTTTAAGATTGAGTTTTTGGGGGGATCAGTTGTTTAGTGCTCGTCGGGTTATTTCAACAAGTATATTCTATCATTCTTATATCCGTTGGGGGCGGGGGACTCTGTGATGAGAGGTGACTAAGGTGTGAGGCTGGAGTAAGCTTTTCATTTCTACATGGACGTTGGTTCATTTTTATGGAGTGGTTTGGATCGCAAGGGTGTAATGGCGTTGCATAGAACTGAGTACCGAGCATGTTGAGGTGGGATTGTACTGGGAGAATCTTTGTTTCATTGTGTAGGCGTAGAGAGTTTTTGGTTGCCAGGCAGCCGGTGATTGTTCGGAGTGCTCTATAACGTGTGATTTGCAACTTTGTTGTATTCGCTTTTGAAAGGATGGAAGACCAGGCAGGTGAGGCGTAGTTTAGAGTGGAGCGAATGATTTATATGTTGAGGATGTTAAGGGTTTCTCTTTCTTGTCCAAATCTGGTTCCAGTTAGTGTTTTGAGGGCACTCAGTTAGTGTGTTAATTTGACGTTGATGTTTTGGATGTGGGGAGTGAATGTCACATGTCTGTCGTATGTAATGCCTAGAATGGTAAGTGTTTTGTTCAGTGGGAGTGAATTTCCACTCAAAATGACTGGCGGATGTGAGCTGGTTATATTTATACCCACAGAAGTCTTCCAGTCACTGTCTTAATCTCGGACAAACACACACACACACACACACACACACACACACACACACACACACACACACACACCAGCTGAAGCGAGTTTATGCAAATGCGGGTGAATGTTGGAGTGTTGGGTGCGCGCGGAGGCAAGGATCGCCATGTAGCGTATCGGGGGGAGGGAGTGGGGGGCCTTTACCAGGCTGGTTGCTCCTCCTCCTGCAACTGTGGCCTCGCTCTGTCCAGCCCCCAGCTCCCAGAACCCGACCCCTAGCAGACCTCCCAGCCTTGCATCAGGGAGTCCTCCAGAGCATATGTGTGTGTGTGTGTGTGTGTAGTTACCCGTCTGGACAGTGTGGTTAAGGGAGTTCTGCTCTTGTCGGGCCTCAGCTCTTTCATTTTATCTGCTAGCAAACATCTTTTTGAATGTTCATATACTGTCAGCTTCCAATTACTCGATGCATCTTTCCCAAGTCTTTTGTTTAGTTTCGTATCATTAGATTGGTTTAAAGACTAAATGTTGATATTCACCCGTCCCTTAGTCATATCTACTCTATGGTTGCCCTCCTCTGGATCTTCTCTATTAGTTCTTTGTACTTCTTCAAGAGCGGTGATCAAACCTAAGAAGAATATTCTAGTTTTAGTCTTACGAATGATGTGAACAGTTTTTTTTTTTTTGTAATATATCCTTATCCTTACACCTGAATGCCAGGAGATAGCTTGTCTCTTTTACAGTATTACTGAGGTGGAGCTCCGACGACTGATTGTATAAAATGTCGACCCCTAGGTCCCAGTCAAACAGAGTTTCCTGTAGATTATTTCCTGCTCGATGATATCCGTATCTGTACCTTCTTTCACTCTCTCCTATTCTCATCAATTTGCATTTACTCCGACTGCATTTCATCAACCACAAGCCAGACCCAGCTTCAGAATCTGCCGAGTTCCCTTGATGGTTGCTGCAACGCTCATCATTCCTTATTTCCCTCGTGACCTCGGCATCATCTACAAACACGGCCAGGTAGGAGTCCAATACTCCTGGCAAGTCATGTACATTTGTAAGTCAGGAAGGACAATGGTCCCACGATCGGGCCTTGCGGCACGCCGTTGGTTACACCAAGGCAGAAAAGGCTTTGCTGACATGTGTTCTTTGTTCCGTTTTGCAAAGATAATTTTCAACCTATCGAAGGATTCTCCCCTTTGATCCTGCCTTAAATTACAGCAAATTTACCACCCCCATAAAAGGTTTAGTGTCAAACGCTTTCCGGCTGTTCAGATACACACAATGCACCCATCCTTCTCTCGTCTTTAAAGCTTAAGACGTTTGTTGCACATGACCTTCTTTACAAATAGTCATCCATTTGCTTTCTGGTCATCTTTTCCGGTATTTTACAGACCATACACGTCAGAGAGACCGGTCTGTAGTTCAGCACAATTTCTCTGTCTCCTTTCTTAAAGATAGGTATGACATTGACCCTCTTTCACACTCTTGGCACGAAACGTTCCCCGAGCGAGATATAGAGCAACATTTCACGCGGCCTGTCAAGCGTATCTGCTTATATCCTCTCAGTGTCAATGCTTTGTAAGACCTCCTCCCCATTCGATCTTACTGGTGCTGGAGCTATAATGGCCTTCACTCTGTGTGCATGTGTCTGTCTGTCAAACTCTGTCTGTATGTCTGTATGTATGTGTGCGTATGTTTTAGTTTGCACATACAAATGCTTGTGTATGCGCGGCGTACGTGTCTGACGGTATGGCTACATGTGTGTTTAAGTGTGTATGTGCAGTGATCTATTTTCATTTATCTATCTATGTATAGAAGGAGGGAATTATGCGCGCATGGGCCTCTCGCTCACTCAGCTAATGAAAGCAAATTTGTCAAATAAACTGAAGAAATGAACCATAAACTCATAAATTTAGACGAGACCAAGGAAGATGTAGAAGAAGTAGAGGAACAAGAAGAAGAAGAAGAAGAGGAAAGACAAAAGAGAGAACGGAAGAGGAATAAAAAGAAAAACTATAATACAGGTAAAAGATATTTCTAATCATATGCAAAGGGCAAATCACTTAACCCACCCAGAACAGAGAATGTCACGTACACAGATTATAGCCACAAGAGGAATGAAATACTAAGAAAAGAATATGAATCAATGTACAATGAGCCAAGAATATTATCCTCGAGCGAAATAACTCAACGACTCCTTCCTAAACAGCATTTCCCACTTGTGGCACATGGCTGACCGCGCCACCACCGCCACAGGACTTCAAGAGGGCCACTGAGTGCTTACCCCATGCACTCTGACCCACAACCAGACTCCCGGAACTTCTGTTTTTCTAAGGAAATGCTGTTAGCACCACCAGCGCGAGCAGTAAACGTACCCTGGAAAAAAAAGGATATAATGCCTTGACTCTGGTATGATCCCAGAGAGTCTGGAACTGACTCACATCAGCCCAGTTCACAAAAAGTCTAGAACCGACCCACATCGATTCACCCCATGAATTCTGGAACTGACTCACATCGGTCCACTCCACAGGAAGTCTGGAACTGACTTGCATCGGCCCAGTCCATAGAAAGTCTGGAAGTGACTCCCATCGGCCCTGTCCACAAAGAGTCTGGAACTGACTCCCATCGGCCCTGTCCACAGAAAGTCAGGAACTGACTCACATTGGTCCACTCCACACAGAGGAAGAAAAATAAAAAAGCTACCAGTTAATGGCACTGACATCACCTCTCATTGCAATTTACGAGTAAGTCCTCAGATGTATGTGTAATGCCGTCATGGAGGCAAAGAACTTGCAGAAAATAGGACCAAATGGTTTCAGGGCGAGACGATCACGTCTCTCAAGTATTACTTGCCTGGGATAGAGCTGTAAAGGCGGTGGCACACAAAACAAACTGCCGATCACATATACACAGACTCTGCAAAAACTTTTGATTAATGTGACCAGGAAGCCACGGCTCACAAGACGTATAAGATGGGAATAACTGAACGAGTTGGAGGAAGAATACACAAATGTCTTGACTAACAGATCTTTCAGTGCCTATTAGTTAACAAAAAAAGACTCAGTTCCTCATTTGAGACACTATAGTTGTGTCTCAACTGTTCCTCATTGTTATGTCTCACATTAGCGCAAATAAGAACAACTGGTTTCTTATCCTTTGTACATGCTGCTGGAATCTATATGGAAATTTCAATAGCAGAAGACACTGAGAAATTACAAAAAAAACATAAACAAAGTCATCCGATAGCCCACTGAAGATAACATGTTTTCCAGTGGCGAAAAAGTTCCACTTACTCTGTCTAAAGGCTTTGCCCTCGGCCATGAGAAACACTGCGGGCTCTACAGTGGAGAAAAGATACCGTGGATAAGTACCTACAAAAGTGTACCAGACCCAGTCAGACTGTGGTGCCTGCAGCCTTCGGAACGTGGTCTTCAAAAAGCATTCTCAACTAGCAGACCAACACAATAGGTGGGACTCGGCCTGAGCTATGAGCGGTAGAAGACCTCTGGATTCGACATGCGGTATACGTAAGGCATACTGACGTTATCTGAGAAATCTCCGTAGACTTTTACCACATATTCGTAAAATCCAAACGGACACTTAAATACCATCTTTCTTTATGTTGAAGGCTCCAATCACGGACGAAAGTCCACGACAAGGCCGGGCCTGAATTGAAGTTTAGAGAGAATTATGAAACGGATAGAGAAAAGACAAGGGAAAGTATTTACGAATTTTTAAGTAAGTGGAAAACCTGTCTTTTGAAAATGGTGAAGTTTGAGTCTACTTGGACAACATATAGACCTACACAGTTTTCGACCGGTCTCTGCGGTTATATAACAGCGACTTACAGGTGTAATTGTCTTCAGAAAGGAATGAAGAAACAAAAGAATGAATTAACAGGAGAAATAAGAATCCTCTCTCGGTACAGACACACATAAACATATCAAAGGACTTGAGGACACTATAAAAATTGGTCGACTCTAGATAGGTACAGTGAGGCAGGAACACTGCCCCCATCAACCACAACACTACCTTGTGATCTCCCCTGACCGCCTGCTGCTACGAGTACTGTGGGCTGTTGGGAAAATGATAACCCATCGTTTCAAGTCTCTTACCATAATAGACAGGAAGATCTACCCCCTGATAGACGTGCTCGTACGCAGACAATATGTGAAGACAGATGCATCCCTTAGACGGAAGAGAGACAGGAGTGTATTATATGTTTAATACTGAATCCGCTCTGGCTAATGAGAATATTTCAGTGAACGCCAGTGTCATAGTATGCTCGTGGCTCGTCTTGATCACTATGACACTATCTCATTCTCATCACCTTATCATTATTTTTGTGTGATTTCCTCATCACTACCACAGAGATATTGTCCCATTATCATTTCCATAGCGCTGCCCCATCACCAACGCAATAGCATTACTCCCTCTCTTATCATTCTCTCCATAGCACTCTTCCTCAAACATTACCCCCGGTGTCACTTCTCCATTATATTTGAGGCAATAATTTCAGTGGGATGTTCCCCATACCACATACTGTAATCTATTCCCCTTTTGGAAGTAATTCACAGGCTTCCATTACACGTTACATGCACTCCTGGTACTCAGAGGTGATATAGGAGTGATTAATATTAATCGCAAGGACTTACCCCTCCTGCTGAACCACTCGCTGAATATGCATGAGGTCAGAAATGTAATTATGAAGGTGAACAAGGAAATAAAGAAACATTGTGGTCTGGTCTAGTCTGGTCTGGTCTGGTCTGGTGTAGCGTCGAGATTCATCCAGTCTGGTCGTCTTTGGTCTGGGGTCTGGTATGATCTGACCGAATCTAGTCTGGTCTAGTCCAGAGCAATCTGTTTTGGGGTCTGATCTCGCTTGGCCCTCAACTTGTCGTCTAGTTTGGTCTAGTTTAGCTGTAGTCTGGCCTGATCTAGTGTGGTCTGATCTAGTGTGGTCATGAGGATGATATGTTTAGGTATCTTTGCTCTTGGTTAGTGTACCAATCTATGTAGTAAAGTGTTTCCTGTCAAGAGAGAACAGTTTATGGGGATGGTGATGACCAAAGCGACTGGCTTGCTTACCATGACATTCATCTCTGGAGTTCAAAGCAAAATCGTCAACAGAATCACGAAAACCTGCTTTTCTTATCTCATGTTTTGCTCTGTGGTGTCCAGCAGGGTGTGTGTGTGTGTGATTATCATTTGTGTGTTACGGGGAGAGAGAGTTTTACACTCGTGTTGCCCCGTCTCTTAACCTTGTATTTATGTACCATGTGCTCCGATACACACACACACACACACACACACACACACACACACACCATAGCTTATGCCAGGTGCCCGTTTGAACAGACCACCCCCGGGGGTAGGATGAACAGCTGGGTGGACTGTGGACCGGCTGCCGCCACCAGGGTTTGATCCCAGGCGGCCCGTGCATGCTTGACGGGCAGTAACGCTAACCGATACGCCACGGGTGTGTGTGTGTTCAAAACGTTATGTAAATAATGGAAATCGTGTACTAAATAACACTTAGAACATTATCCAAGCGAAGAAGATAACATGCATCACATACTAGGAAAAAAAATGACTAAAAGGCATCTGTCTATCCGTCATATTCACATTTCTTCAGAACTATGGGAGAGGCTGGGTCAGGTTTTGTCGAACATTGTCAGAATATGAAGATAATTTTCTGTTCATGCATTTGGTAAGAGCCTACTGTGGAAAACTATATAGAAAATATTTCTATGCAGTACATATGAAATGCAATTTGATGACCTGCCTTGCCTCGCCTACCTGAATTGCAAATGCTCTACTCTGCCACTCACATCTCCAATATCTTTCTTAATATGTAACTTATTTTTAGATCATTAATTAGTCATATATATATATATATATATATATATATATATATATATATATATATATATATATATATATATATATATATATATAAACATAGAGTGGTATACAGTAGGGGATGGGGTTTGGAGTTAGCAAGCGTCAGTACCCCACCCACCAAGGAGGACAACAGCATTAGATATGCGAGCGACAATTGAGGTGTCGTGTAGTGGTCGGGGGACGACCATTGGTGTCGTGTAGTGGTCGGGGTACGACCATGGGTGTCGTGTAGTGGTGGAGGTTCGCCATGAGTGTCGTGTAGTGGTCGGGGTACGACAATGGGTGTCGTGGAGTGGTGGAGGTTCACCATGGGTGTCGTGGAGTGGTGGGGGAAGGAGGGACAGAATGGCCAGCTGCACCCAGACAGTCCTCACACTACACCTGCCTCTGCACTCAGCCTTGTGCCCCCTCGTGAGACCCTCTTCTGCACACCCTGATATACCTGGTACCTGGTGATACCTGGTGAGGTCTTCAGGAGGGGTCATCATCCCCACTGCCCGGGCTGAGTCCAGGTTCTTTGATTTGGTCGTTGGTCAACGAGCTGTTGGATCCCGGATGGTAATGGCGTCCTCTCCTTTTGCACAAATTGCACCTTTGGATTTCAAATGTATCATTTTACAAAGCCTTTCATACCTGTCATGTAAGTAGGAGATTTTTCCGGATGTAAGTTGGGAACCATACCTTCCAGGATTTTCCATGTGTAGACGGTGATATATGCCTCTCGCGTCAGCGCTCCAGGGAGTACAGCCTCAGAGATTTCAGCCGCTCCCAGTAATTTAGGTGCTTTGCCACATTAATATGGGCCGTGAAATATCTCTGAACATTTTCTAATCCCACAGTTTTGCCCACCTCGTAAGGCGCTTTCAGTTCCCTCACTATTCTGTTTGAATTCCTTTGCATTCCTTTATATTGCTCCTGATATGTGGTGGTTCGTTCAAAATCCAGTCCAAATATCTTCTGGCGTATTTGGATTTACGTTTTCCCTTAGTATGTATGACGTGGTTATGTAGAGACTTTGCCCATCGCTCGGATTTGGTGGTCATTCACTGTGTCGTATCTCACTCCCTCTGTGTCTCTGGCCAGACCTGAGGGGAATTTCCTGGCTTCTACTTTCCTTCCTTCCTCTCCCACGACCGCTCATTCCATACCTGAGTCAGCGTCCGTGTCCCCCACTTCGGCACCCGCTTCTGTGCCAGATATTTCCTGGCGTCCACATTCAATCTCTCTCTCGCTCTCTCTCTCTCTCTCTCTCTCTCTCTCTCTCTCTCTCTCTCTCTCTCTCTCTCTCTCTCTCTCTCTCTCTCTCCCCTTCCATAGCTAGATACAGACCGTATCGTTGCACAGAAATGCGTGAAGCAGCAGTACCACTCTGCTTATGTTCTTTAGCTGTGTGAGATATGTCGCACGCCACATTACACTGTGCCACACTGCAGCGTGTTTCCCTGAACTGCATTGTATTACACTGCTTTGCACTGCAGTCTATTGCACTGCCTTTCGCGACACAGCACTATAGTGTATTACACTACACTGCACTGTAAATCACTGCCATGCACTACAAAGAACTATGCTACACTGAATCACATTGCACTACACTGCAGTGAACTGTTTGCAGTGATATAAATTACAATACATTGCACTGCAGGAGACTAAAACACTGCGTCCATCAGTCGTCAGTCATTCAGTTACACTCGTCAGTCACCAGTCAATCAGCTACATTCATCAGTCACCAGTCAGTCAGCCACACTCAACATTCGCCAGTCGGTCAGTCAGCTGCATTCGTAAGTCAACAATCATTTTGCTCCACTCATCAGTCACCAGTCATCCAGTCAGCTGCACTTTTAAGTCACCAGTCAGTCAGCTGCAATCATCAGTCACCAGTCAGTTAGTCAGCTTCACCCATCAGTCACTAGTCAGTCAGCTGCAACCATCGGTCACCAGTCAGTTAGTCAGCCATCAGTCACCAGTCAGTCAGCTCCACACGACACTTAAGGCTGCCTCGAGTGACTGTTAGGGGTGGAAATCAACGCTACATGGGCATAAAAACGGACTTATAATGTGTTCTTATCGTTTGCCTAATGCAGGGAGGGTCAGGCCACCGTTGCCATACCCCCATCGCCAGCAACCCTTTAACAAACCAAATGTCTAATCCTAATAGATATCTACGTAGTGTAAGTAAGGATATTACTCTGGTTCTACAGAGGTATTTGACTACGTAAAATTCGTTTAGTGAACAATACAGCGTGTTGGGTTACGCCACTGGAGCGGAAGGGGAAAAAAACTCAAGCCGCGTCGTCTGAGTCTGGCAACAGCGTGTCAGCGACCCGTCGTAACAGATGCTCGCGCGGTCTCCCATTAGCCGATGGAGCTCAGGCGAACATTTTTTTATTTACTTCTTCTTCCCCAAGGTCACTGATGGAGGAGTGAGCACCAGTCTTGTCCCTTTTTTTGCTGCGACAGTTTGCTGTAAGAGGTCGCTAAGTGTAAAGTGTTGTTCTGTTGTGTGTATCTGATGTGTAAGTGCTTCCAACCCCCACTCCACCGCCTCCCACTCCGCCTTCCCTCCCCCTCTCCCCTCCTCACTCCCCCCCTCCCCATGTCCCCCATTTTGTACCAGAGGTGCCGTGGCTTCTTGATGGTGTGGTTCCCATCACTTCCAGTGGCTCGAAGGTGGTCAAATTGGACTCATAGTCTTTGACAGCTTAGGTAAATGTGATTCTTCTGTTCTGACTATTTTTCGTGCCTCCACTTGCACCTCCTCATGCCCACTTACACCTCTTCATGCCCACTTGCACCCCATCATGCCCACTTGCACTCCATCATGCCCACTTGAACTTCACGATACCCACTTGCACTCCATCATGCCCACTTGCATTGCAACATGCCCACTTGCACTTCATCATGCCCACTTGAACATCACCGCACCCACTTGCACTCCATCATGCCCACTTGCACTGCAACATGCCCACTGGTACACCTTCTTAATGGGAGTACGCTGGCGACTCTACCTTTGGATCCAGCGTTGACAGCAGCTCTCCCTACTGGACACAACCCATTCCTCTGTCCATAGAACACCCTTAATACCCACGTCACCATCTGCCAAGCCAAGTAGGTCGTGGTTCTGCTCGTTAGTCTTGCCTCCAGTCATGTCCCCTTCCCCAACTGCCTCAGTAGGTCATAGCCTCCTCCATGTTCTTCAGTCCACCAAACTTCTCAGTGTCACTCTGGTTTGGTAAGTCAAGCCGAAGGAAATATGTCAGCACTACCTCCAAATCACCTCAGCTATTACACTTTTCGTTCTTCCCAAACTGGTCTTCCTCCCTGTCCACCACACACACAAACACACTCACTCCAGGCGCCATTACAGAAGGCCATGCAAGGTCCTCCTCTTCCTCCTCCTCCTCCTCTTTCTCCTCCGTCGGTATTACACAAGCTACCAGGAGGCCCTCAGCACACCGGTCCTCCCAGGCTCTCTCCAACCATCACCCGGGCACCTCAGTCGACAGCTGGGTAAGTTGGGGTTTCCCAGTCTATCATAGAACGCCAGGGCTTCCAGCTGGCACAAGAGGAGAGCCCTGGTGTCCCAGGCCACACTAGGTACTCGGCTCCTGACGGGGGCACCTCTGCCGCCTCTCCCCAGCAGCTCCCTAGCCCTCCGCCTGGGGCTCCTCGCTTCTCCCCCCTGTACTTAGCTGCCCTTCTTGCAACATCCGAAGGTGGCACGTCCGGCGGCAGTATGGGGTCTGCAACATTCCACTGCAGTCATGTCCTCCAATCACAGCATCCACTGGCCCAAGAACAACTCACCCACAGCGATGACATTATGGGAATGATTGTATAACTCTAATACGGCAGTGTAGTACATGATACAGTGTAAGAGCTCTTGTATAACATTACTGTCCACGCTATTTTATTATTATTGTTATTATAATTATAGTTATTGTTATTATTATTATTATTACTATTATTATTATTATTATTGTTATTATTATTATTATTATTATTATTATTATTATTA
>JAYMFT010051238.1:0-15235 GCA_038088735.1 Panulirus argus
TTCTCCGTTTCCCGCGGTACCGATGTAGCGCCAGGAGCAGACGATGGAAAGGCCTCGTTCGCTCACATTCATTCTCTAGCTTTCGTGTGTGTGTGTGTGTGTGTGTAGAACTACGACACAGGTCGAGTTTTTCTGTCGTAAAACAGCACCAGTGAAGGAAGTATGCTGTGTCGTAAGGTCACAGCACTGAAGAGATAAGGGGGTCATATTAGCAAAAATGGAGATGCCGTGTCGTAAGATCACAACAGTGAACGGCAGTGATGTGTCTTTCGGTCAGAGCAGTGAAAAAGTTTTTTTCGTGTCTTAATATTACAGCGTTGGAAAAAAAATTGTCGTAAGGTTACAGCAGTGGAAAAAAAATTGTCTTGCGCAGCTTACTGCAGTGAAAAAAAATGCTTCGGCCTAAGCTTACAGCAGTGAAAAACAAAATGTTTTGTCGTTTCTTAAGGTTATAACAGTGAAGAGATGTTGTATATTAGGATGAGGGCAGTGAAAACAAGTATGTCATTTGTTAGGGTGAGAAGACTGAAGGGAGCAGTGAATCATGACCCCGTCTCCCTAGGGGTGGTAACGGTAGTGGGACCCAAACAGTAGCTGGGTAGGCTGGCCAACGGCCAGGCTAACGGTACTGCGCCTGTTTGTTGGCGGTGGCTCTTGTAAAATGTTGTGTGTGGCAGTGGTGCTGCTGGTTATGATGACTTGGTGATGAGGTTAATGAGGGAAGCATTTAAAGATTTAGAATCAGTGGTTCTCTCTCTCTCTCTCTCTCTCTCTCTCTCTCTCTAAGACGACCTACTATAATTTTTGCAAGGTTATGGCGACCCCGTTTAAGAATGCAGGGATCATTTATGCTTAATTATATCATCCAGAAAACAAGGGGAGCTGAGGGAACCAAGGTAACTGAGGAGACTAAGGTAACCTAGGATAATTAAGGGAACTAAGGTAACCTAGGGTAACAGAGGGAACTAAGGTAGCTGAGGAAACCAAGGAAACGGGGGCCACTCAAGTACCATCCCTGCCAGGTTTGGTTCAGATTAGCTCAGTTGTCTCGGAGCAGAAGATTGAAAGGTGGAAAATTATCCGACGGACCACAACGAAACGGTCACGTGATGGAGAATGTTCACACGGCCCGTGGCCAGGTGAGCTACAGGTGTAAAACGAAGCAGTTCATTCAGGCTCGATTCACTGTCTCGAGAATCCTTGCATCACTGGAACATTTAACCATAAAACTATGAATCCTCTAACTAATGTGCTGTGAGGCTTCGGGCCTTTAATTGTCGTAACATAAATCGTTGAACTGTTGTCCAATGAGATTCTGAACCTTCAACTATTGTCCAGTGAAGCTTTGTTGAACCTTTAACCATTGGCCCATTAACACTTGAACCGTTGTTCAACAGAGCTCCGAACCTTTAACCATTTTCCTTGTGACGATGTGAACCGTTGTCTAGCGAAAACTTGAACATTCGATCATGAATCCTTGACCCGTTCTCTAACGGAGCTTCGAAATTCTGGGGATCGGAATTGGCAGCGTCTGTGCCTACGCTGGAGAAACGGATTCGCACTCGAATTCAAGTCTGTCGTATAGTTCAGATGAGAGAGTGCAGAAAATGCGTTCTATAGAGTTCCCCAGATTCCAAGAAGTAAAAAAGGAATGGAACTTCGTGCAAAAGGCATTGAAGCAACATTGAAACCCGTTGAAAGCGAAGCATTATTACTAACAGGTGGACAGACGAGGCATAGACAGAACATCCTTGGAACTCGACGATCCCGTCCTTGAGGACGACAGTAGGACCTTTGGCTAAGACGGTCTGGCCTTTGAACGCGTCCCCTTGAGAGTCGGACTTTGTGGGAGCAGTGGTCAGGCGAAGGGAAATGCGTGGCTTGGCCGTGCTACAGATCCCGTAGCTGGCTGCGAATCTGCGGTTCCAGAGTTCGATATCCTTGCAGCTGGGAGCAAGGTAGGCAAGGGGTACCGGCGTCCAGCTGTTCAGTCCCTCCCCTCTTGTGGGTAAACAAACGGGCAACAGCTTCGGCCAGGTAGTGTTTATCGCACGGCTGGGACAGGTCGAAACCAGCCAGCCAGCAACGTATGATTTAGTCCCCTGAGTACGATTACACGACCCTAATACGCGAGGGGTACGACCCTCGAGCCTGACGGTACGGTACGACCCTTGGGTATGATGGCTTGACCTCTTGACCCTGCTCTTAAGCCGTCAGGGTCATGATCTACGGGGTCGTACCGTCGTTCCCAAAGCGTGTAACATTCGTGCTCAGGGGTCGTATCTTCGTGTGTTCCCCCTGGTGAACGATCGTGCTCGAGGGTCGTAACGCCGTGTTCAAGGGGCTTGAATGAGGGGTTAAGTCGGGGTCCTTCGTTGAAGCACAGACAGTAGTACATTATGTCATGTTTTTGCTGCATGAGTTATAGAACGCACACACCTGAATTAGGCTGGTGTGTGTGTGTGTGTGTGTGTGTGTGTGTAAACCCTCACAGCAGTAAAGGCACGGTACGTATATACAAGGTTAAGAGACGGGGCAACACGAGCGTAAAGCTCTCTCTCTCCCCGCAACACTCGGAGAGTAATCACACACGTTGCTATGTACAACTCGCCTGTTAACAGTTTGTCTTGGCGTGTCGCTGTTTGCCTCGTCCCTCTACGCCGGTGCACGGGCTCGAACCCTGACCACGCCGCTTGCTCTCGAAGCAGAATTGTGCATATAGAACCCCATACGTGTAAATGACGCGTGTAAATGTATCCCGACTGTTGTACCGTGTGGGGGAACCCCACGTTGTGCGTTCTCCCTGACCTCCCCAGCTACCTGATGCTGGGGGGTTGGGAATACGAGTCGAGTGGCTGATATGTATGGTCTGCCTGCCTGCCACTTGCACCACTCGTGGGTCGGAAGCCTTGAGCACGAACGTTGGGTACGTTGGCCTGGGCTCTACCCCTTTAAGGATCAGGTCAGAGGTCAAAGCCATCAGACCCAAGGGGTCGTACCTTCGTTGCGTTCAGGCTCGAGTGCTCGCCGCAGTGCCATGCGTCAGTAATGGTTCTGTCGCCACATTACAGTCCTCTGGCGAAATGGTTCGGCTCTTACGTTGCCGAGTTGGTGTTTATTGCAGGCCTCTGTGGCGGTGGTATGTGGTCAGGATGCGCTTTTGACATTTACGATAGAATCTAATTAACTTTCTGTGTTTATGGTCTTCGAGACGTGGAGTCGGAGGGTTATGCCTTATCTCGCGATGGTTTCGGAGGTCATCTTCCCCCCACAGCTGGGTCTGGGACCTCGCCTTACCTTACGTACACCTTACCGTGGCTACGGAAGTATTGTACCCCCTTAGCTCAGTCTAAGGTCCTTATCTTACCTTATCTTGCCTTACGATGGTTTCGGAGGTCTCCTACCCACCTCCCCTACCTAGTTCGGTCTGAGACCCTTACCTTACCTTACGTATACCCTCTTCCAGGTCTGACGTGCCGTTAGGTAACTAATTTTGAATGTAGGTTGGGAAACCATACCTTCCAGGATCTTCAGCACGTCTTACCCTCGATCTTTGCAGTCGTTCGCAGTAGTCAAGGTATGAGAGAGTGGCAGGCAGTGTGGACTGTGAGAGATCCTTGCCGCCAAACTAACTCAGTGGTTTAGTCTCGTCTTTAAAAGTGATTTTGAGGTTAAGGATAATTATAGCCGAAGCTCAGATTCCCTTTGATTATATTTCCCGGGGGATTCTTGTTGTTCTGGACTTTGAGTGGTTTTCCAGGGCGTAGATTCACGTCTCATGTTTGTGTTTCGTATACATTATTATCTTTACCTTCACTGGCCTGTCGTTGCAGACAGATATATAAACAAATGTTGGACATATTTGCCAAAAGGCGTGAGTCGGCTCAGGAAGAAGCAGTGTTGGTTCAGGGAGCGCGGTGTTGTTAGTCGGGGTGACGTATGTGTTGACCAGTGTTTCCCTCGTGTCACAGTGGCCACTCGTGAGACATTTATAGTGTTGCTTTGCTCAGACACGCGTTGTTGCGAGGTTCGACCTCTCGTCCACAGAGGGCGTGGGAGTAAATGGCTTCATTAACGATGATGCCACTCTGGTGGTGGGATGGGTTTCAGGGTGGCTTCGACGCCTGAGACCATGGGTTCGAGCCGTCCTTAAGCGCATTCTGCTAACTTCACGTCTCGAACATCCCCTCATTTTTCTGGACGATTCTCGAGCCTGCCGACTCGCATCCAAGCTAGCTGTTCATCATTGCCCCAGGCAGGGGCTGGTCGAAGAACGGGTGCCTGGCGTGAGCCAGGGTGTGTGTGTATACGTGTGTCTTTATATACATACGTAAGGTTAAGGTATTTAAACGAGGTTAAGAGATTGGGCAACATGGGTGCACAACTCTCTCCCCGTGCCACACAAACACACACACACACGCTGCAATCACCTCTCATCACCCCAGCGCCTCCAACAAGACGCCATTAAACCCTTCACGCCATCCCCGTCATGCCGTCATAATCCCCCACCGTATCACGTATTCTCCTCCATCACCGCCACCAACAGATGTCAGCGCCAACACCTCGCCCTCATCTGGTATTACCCGTGGTGCGTATGGCAACCTCTGCTCGTCTTGCTCTGTTGCTTAGCGTATTTCTCTTGCTGCCTAGCGTCTTGCTCTCTTGTCAGGCCATCCTGTTCTGTTGCCAGGCATCTTGCTCTGTTACCTGGCGTCTTGCTGTGTTGCCTAGCGTCTTGCTTTGTTGCCACGCGTCTTGCTCTGTTGCCACGCGTCTTGCTGTGTTACCTAGCGTCTTGCTCTGTTGCCACGCGTCTTGCTGTGTTACCTGGCGTCTTGCTCTGTTGCCACGCGTCTTGCTGTGTTACCTGGCGTCTTGCTGTGTTACCTGGCCTCTGTTGCCAGGCGTCTTGCTCTGTTGCCTAGCGTCTTATCCTGTTACCCAGCATCTTGCCCTCTTCTCTTTTCCTCCTCATGTGTCGTTCCGTCTTCTCTATAGCGCGTCGTCTTCTAGCCCTCGTGATGTACCGTCCTGCTTCTACGTATCTTGTGGTCCTGTCTCTCGGCCTGTGTTGCCCTGTATTTCTCTTGTATTATCGACCTATCTTTTTTCCTATCTTTTCCTGTCATTCTCCTGTCTGATCGACCGTGTCTGATCGACCTGTCTCTCTTGTATCTTGTCCTGTCTTATCGACTCTGTCTATCTCTTGCCTTATCTTGTCTTTCTCCTGTTTAATCGACCTGTGTTCCTCCTAGTGTGTTCTTGCCCCTGTCTTCCTCATATCTTATCGACCTGTCTTCCCCCAGGCATGGAAATATGATACAACCTCTTTATTACATGTTGGCGTTTGATGTGACTTTCCCCTCTTGCCCCGTGTGAGCCGCAATACGTAAGCATTATGTTAAAATATCGAGGTTGATAAGAAGTGGGAAGAGGGCGGGATCACATTATTATGGTGTCGCGTTACACTAGGGTATATACAGTTCCAACCCCGGCCGGTTCAAGTCTCATGTTAAGAGGTGAGTTAGGTAGGTGTAGGTGTGTGTGTGTGTGTGTAATTCGGATTTAAAGAGCTCTGTAAGGTGTGGGTGGGTGTCATGTATTGCGTTTGAAACCTGAGCCCTCGCTCATTATTCCTAGTTCTCTCTCTCTCTCTCTCTCTCTCTCTCTCTCTCTCTCTCTCTCATCTTTTTCACAGTGGTGATCTCAGACACTGATGGGGAGGGGGGGGAAGTCAAAGATGGTCCAGTCCCGTGCTTTGCCGAACACACTCGAGTAAAGAAAATGATAGGATCGGAAGATGATAAAAATAAAAAGATTTGGACGTTTAGACATGAGACGCAGTTTACGAATGGGCAAAAGCGAACTTGATGGAATTTGACCAGAGGTTGATTTGTATTAGGAGACATGGATTCAGTTAACTACACAATGATTACACCGTATGATTACCCTACAGGGAAAGTAATTGAAGGTGAAGCGAAGTTCAGAGATCAAGGAGTAATCATCGAGTCAAGAGGCGTGATCATTAGAACTTTCTCTATAAGGGAGTGAACACTAGAGATGAAGATGTTTACTGTATTTCATGAGAAGCAGATATTGAACACCGCTTGTTGTATGGTCACCATCCAAGTTGTGGAAATAAACACAAGTTTCAGAGGATTCCGATCAGGTCACAAGGAAAGTTGAATGAATGGACCATTATGATACTACCATGAGAGGCTAAAAATGCTGGAACTTTAGTCTATAAAGAAGAGAGAGGTAGATGCATGACAGCAAGTTGCAAGAGTGTAGGAGAATTTCACGAACCCGAAAGCCTGAAGAAATAAAGAGATATTAAGTCTGCCAAGGTGCCATAGAACGTGCCAAAAAGTTTTTTTTTTACGAAGATATACGAGAGTCTGACCATTCTGTGTACTTTCAGGAGAAATATGAATCATGCATAGACCAACTACAGACTCTTTTGAGAGAAAACCTGTTGCATGGTTGAAGTCAGTCCCAGATGAACCCAGGACGTATCATTTTCTGACGAGGCGTGGCTGGCAGAGAAAACGGTATTATTAATTAAGCAAGACGTGTGTTGTGCGCTACGTGCTGGCCCTGTCCTTAGGCAGAATAACGTCGTAGGTAGTTTGATAAGTTGGCGAGGTCGATAAGTAGGTAGTTAGGTAGGTAGGTGCTTTCTCCTCCATACTCTTGTTCTTTCTCGACTCTACGTCTCATAGTACAATCTGTTGTGGCTCTTACCTTGTTATCCCATTCAGCTATCGTTCTCATGCTCCTCATGCTCTCTCTTCCGCATCCAGGTTGTTCTTATTCCGTTAGACTGGGTAGTCTCCGTACCTCGCTTCTCCTCTCATCTCTCTTCCATCTTCTTCCCCAGAGTATTCCTTCTCCACCCTATTCCACCTCGTTGTTCCATATTAGTCTCCCTGCCTCCCTCCCTTCTCCCCTCTTGCTACAGACTACTCTCCCTCACCCTGCGTCCCTCCCTTCTCCCTACAGACCATACTCCCTCTCCCTGAGTCCCTCCCTTCTCCCTACAGACCACACTCCCTCTCCCTGCGTCTCTCCCTTCTCCCTTCTTGCTACAGACCACTCCCCCTCTCCCTGCGTCCCTCCCTTCTCCCTTCTTGCTACAGACCACTCCACCTCTCCCTGCGTCCCTCCCTGGCGAACCCACAAGATCATCTGTTTCTCCCCCCAGCACCACCAGCGAGGGTCCAGCTGATCTCTGTTTACACTCACAATACCGCCTCCCGGCCTCTTCATTTATCTGGGGGTCGGAGGTGCCGTGGGCCACTCCTGGCCTCCCCTTCCTTGGCTTCCTGTCCATCTGCCCGACGACGGATCCTGTTGTGAGGAACATACGTCTCTGTGTCTCTCTCGCTCTGTTGTTCTATGTGACCCTTGTCTCTGTTTCTTTTGAGACCGTTTCTGTTTATTTCCATTCCTGTTTCTGTTATTTTGTGCGTTTCTTACTATTATGCTATGGCTGTCTGTTTCCCATAGCGAGATGCAGGTTCGTAGTATGTAATCAGTGAACTGCTTTCAAGAGACATGTTTTTCACTTTCTCAAAAATTTGTAAATACTTTCCCTGTCTGGTTTTTCCCCCTTTGTTAATTCTCTCTATATATCAATTAGGGCCCGGCCTTGATGTGGACTTTTGTCCGTGACTGGAGCCTTCAACATAAAAAAAAAAAAATGTACTTAATGACGTGCTTCCCTTCAAGGGGATGTGTTCATCTTCAAGGACCATGGAGCCCAGGCTGTCTTACCCAGGGATCGTACCGTCTTGGTCGAGGGTCCTACGGTCATTTTCAAGAGGTTGAGGAGGACGTAACATGATGAGGAACCCTCCGTTCAAAGAGTGAGCCTCCCGACTGCTTTGTAAATTCAGGCAAAAACTACACAGTTCACAAGCCAGTCGTTCCGAGACGTGCTCCTGCAAGACGCGAACCTGTGGGCAGATGCCTTCGCTCTTTCTTTTATGGCGTCGCAGAACGTATCAGCCGTCAGGGTAATAATTAGCTGTATGCCACTGGAAGGCTTCCAACAAGGTGTCCGTCCCAAAGCAACCGGGTGTCGCACGGCTGAGATTTAGAGAGAGGGTGTAATATTAAGCCAGAAGGCCAGATAGAGCAGGTTCACGCCAGGGGAAGGAAGGATGGTAGCTCATTTGGGCTGCGGCAGTAGCGGGTTAGGACTCCTCCTGGTATAGAGGGTCAGGACCCCTCCTGGTATAGAGGGTCAGGACCCTTTCTGGTATAGAGGGTCAGGACCCTTCCTGGGCTTAATTACCGTATTATTAAAACTCCGCTACCGGACCCATCTCATTGTCTTCTCCCAGCTGACACCATACGCCAGTCTTCCTCATTTTTTACCTCCAATCCTCACACACTCTTTTGATATTTTCTTTTATAATCTTCTCTCGTAACAGCAGTGACCTACTCCGTTTTGAGAAGCGGGTTTCCTCCCCAAGAACACCCATATTATTAATTTTCACCCCATATCTGTCTTGACCATCTCCTTCAGTCCGTGATCGATTCGAAAAAGGAAATAAAGCAAAATTCTGAAATACATTTTAGCAGCATCGTAAGAATTTCTGAGGTTGTTATTTGTCCGCCTACTGGACCATCCCTGTCAAGAGGTGACGGTAACACGTGGCCAGTCTCTGCTGCCAAGTGGGAGGAATTAACACATGATCGTAATTTAGGGGATATCGAATTCCTTCAGCAGCCCCGCAGGTGGATTTGGGTTTATCTTTTGCGAGGTTTAAAACGCTGACTTAAGTCCACCTGATTTACGTTAAGCAGCTTTAGTGTGTGTGTTTGCGTGCGTGACGTGTAAGCCAGCATAGCTTGCGTGTAGGATTAGTAGTTGATAATGAAGGTGTCTTTGTGTGTTTATTTTGTTTAGTACTTTATCATTCTCTCTCTCTCTCTCTCTCTCTCTCTCTCTCTCTCTCTCTCTCTCTCTCTCTCTCTCTCTCTCTCGTTTCCATCGATATTTTTTGTGTATGTGATATCACCAGTTGCTACACGTATACATATTAACTTTGTGTAGAACATATATACTTATTAATTTCATCTAGATTTTCTCTACTTCTCTCTCTCTCTATTTCCCAGGGACGTCTGTCTTTCTGTGTATTATGTATTCTCTGAAGTTTGTACGTAATTGTATATATGTATGTGTATTTTTGTCACGTCAGGCTCTATCTCTCTGTAGTGGTTGTGTGTGATGGTCTGTATTTCTTTTGTATTTCTTTCGTATTGCCAGTGCCATATACCTCTGTTCGACCTGCCTCTGCATTGCTCATATTGGTCTCTCTGCGTATTTCCTGTAAGTGTCTGTATTCCGTATGCCCCCATGTTGTTTAAGTTTCTTTCTCTCTGCTATTGCTGTATGTGCCCACTTTCTTATAAATGCTGAAGAAACTGATAGGAAAACATAGCTTTATAGAGATAACCGCATATACTAATTTTTTTTCTCCTATATATCCTGTATAAGAACTTGTATTTCAGAGACCCTTCCCCATACAGGGGCATTGTCGATGCGGTATTTCCGTACGTCTTATGGAGAATCAGTAATAAGACGCGTTGGGATCGAGCGTTGGGGGACATCTAGAGGACATAGACTCTTCGTAAAGATGAATGCTTTTGATTCGGTGTTTGAGGCTGTGATCCTCTCTGGGGTATCGGGTTCCAAGGGCGTGGCCAAGTCTGCCTTGTATGTCCTCTGCTTGGCGTGGCTGGGCTGGCGCTTATCGTTACCTGATTGCTGACCACGACGGTACGACTCTGTGAGCTCGACGGTACGACGACCCCTTTGAGCACAACGGAACGACCCCCCTGAGGTATGATGACCGTGGTCCTTCAAGGATCACGTTAAAAGGCTGCAGGCTGTCGTGCCCAAGGGCGGTCGTACCGCCGTGCTCAAGAGCCTTACCATCATCGCGCTCAAGGGGTTTCGATTACGGTGCACTTGGCAGCTGTGGTGTGGAGGTGCACCTGCGGTACAGCCGCCCTCTCTCACCTTGATGGGTTGTGTTCGAAGGTAATAATTTGACAGATCAAACATCGAGTGTTAACGCCGTGTTCTGTAATTCTTAATAAACCTTTTGTTTTGTCTTTTGGAGCATGGGGTCTGCGGCAGGTGGTTTTCTACCTAGTTTACGTAATGAGGAAACGATAGACGAATCGACGAACGTTTAGCAAGCAAGCACACCAAGATCTGGAGCAGTGAGTGCTTGACAAAAGCTTTGATGTCTTATTCATTAAGTATACCTTCACCGGTTTTTGTTCGATATTATGTATGATAATTTTGTTTATCTTCTTTATTTCTGTGTGTGTGTGTGTGAGGAAAGTAAGAATAGCTAGTATATATATATATATATATATATATATATATATTATACCTTCACTAGTGGGCCTCGAACCGTCGCTTTTCTGATGAGAGGCGGCCTACCACCACCTCGCTACCAGTAGGCCAGCTGACTTGAAGCAGAAACTGGTTTATTCGATGAATCAAATAGCGATTCTACTTGATAGTCAATGTTGGCTTCAAAATGGGGTCAGTCCCCACACCCAGCGCCCCAGTAGTGTCTCTGCCCAAGCTCACTGGCAAGCACGGAGGACGCAGGAAATATGTACACACACACACACACACACACACTCACACACACACACACATATGAATGACTTACCTGATGGTACGGACCTCAACCTGAATATGTCTACTGTTGACGCAAATTGTCATGGGGTAAATGGAAAGCTAGGAGGATGCCTCCGAACGCGAAGCACACGGAGGACTTGCATATTCCCTTACACCTTCTTCTTTCCCCTTCAGTGTGACAGTGTGGTCGTTCAGATTGTGGGTTAGTGTAATCAACTCGTCGCCGTATGGACATCAGTGGACGAAACTGACTCCGGGCGGTTTTGTTTCGTAAGTCTTTCTGCTTCGTGACTGACATTATGGGATACGGAAATGAAATTTCGCTAAGGTTATTCAGTATATATATTTTTTCTCTTCAGCCATATTAATAGGGACAGTTGCATCGTCATGGCAATGAAGTCCTCTCAGTTTTGGAAGTAGCGAGAGTGTGTGTGACATTTCATTTACGTCCATAACTTTTGGCAAAAAAATTATCATATTTTGAATCTTTTTTCCCACAACTTTATCACTGAATTCAGTATTCATTTTTCGTACTTAGTTCCTCTTATAATTGTCAGTGGATTAAACTGAAACCTTAAAGGTTTGCTTTATACATACACAAGCGTGACCTTACTGTGACAGTGTTTAAGATTTGGAAAGGAAGCGATCTCGAGTTGAACTTAAATACACATCCCAGTCCTCTCTTGCCTTGAATGAATAGAGTGAATGTGTGCTGTATGATTAACAGCTTTCCACGACAGTTGCAGTGACCCTGTATGCTCGCGTGGCCAATTATGCACACGGATTAGAGGCATTCATATCGTCCGCACTTGCCAATCTCGCGTTCCCTTCGTAATGGTTTGAGAATAAGACCATTCACGGGGCAAGGGCGAGCCCTTGAACGCTTTTACTTTTCCCCCCCTTTGTTATGTGGTCATTACGCGCTCTTATCTTATCTCCTGTTATTACGGTTGGCGTTCTATGGAAAGGGAGGGGAGATGTGTCTTGTTATCAGGTCAGGAGCCAAGCGGGCTCCAGCCTGGGCCCCACCCACTTCCATAATACGCATGTGCCAGCCGTTTATGGAACGCCGAGTTCCGCCCCGAACCAACTGTAGCCTATTATGTAAATTTACGACATTTCGCTTAATGCCTGAATTGATTTTGAGCGTTTCGCGTGTATGTTTAGCTTCGTATGGGGCAGCTGTGCGATGAGGTTCGAACTATTTTCGCGGTTCAACTCCACGAGATGACCCAGTATTTTCTCTTTAGTAAAGTGGATGTGATGATGGGGCATTTATAAACCGGATTGTATGGCAGAGATGTTTTGGTCATCCTGAGAGCCTGGATGTGGTGGTGGTGGTGGTGGTGGAGGAAGGAAGGGTGTTGGTGGCGGGTGTTGTTATGCAGGGTGTAGTGAATGGGCGGCCAGCCCGGCGAACCGACCACCTGTTTAAGGCTTTCTTTGATGAGCCTGATTTTGCTTTCAGATGTTCGGGGCTGCGAGTGCCGAGTCGACGGCCAGGGCGAGGTTCCCTGACCTGCAGTGGTGTCCACGTCTTTTAAGACGGTGATATTTGGCGCGCGCGCGTGTGTGTGTGTGTGTGGGTGGGTGGGTTGGTGGGGGGGGAGTGTCTTCCGACGGTTGTTAAAAGACTAGTGTGGGCGACTTGTTTTCAGGGACGCGTCGACCTTTGCGGAAAGACTCGGTCGGCCGTCGCTTGAAGACGACTGTACAAGAGCGCGGCGGGTCCTTCTGTCGTGCCTTCTTCGTTTCTGATCGTTATCGCCTTCCTCGTCTCCTCTGTCATGTCATGCCGAATGTTTTACTGTCCTCTGACTACGTCCTTAACCGGCCGAAGGTTCACTTTAAACCGATGTATTATTATTTTTTTTTCCCAACTGCTTTCTTATCGAGTCCTCTTTATTGCCCGGTGGTTCTGTCTTTATTGCCGGCTGGCCTTGTTGGGGACTGCGGGGACTTTCTCAGTGTCTGGATGTGATCTAATTGCCAAGGTGTCAAGGTTCACACTTATGAAAATAGGAGCCTTTAACCTTCCTAATTGTCGCCAGCTCTCGATAGTCGGCGTTTCGAGCTATTGCAGCGAGAGGTCGACCCCTTAATATTCCCAGCAGGTGGTGATTACAGTCAATTGGATCGAGGTAAGTGCTGCACTGCTCTCCCGGCCTGGCTCGGCCTCCACGACGAAGGCCGTCGTTTGGAAAGAATTAACGAGTTGAACCTTGATTACCGCCGGCCTTAAGAACAGGGGGGGACCCAGGATCGAAGGTGACGAGACAGAAGTATATTTGCCTGGAGGATGGACTCGTTTGTGACACGTATTGGCCAGCGGATGGACTCGTTTGTGTCATGTATCAGTCGGAGAATGACCTCGTGTGTGTGTGTGTGTGTGTCATGAACTGTGCTGGCCAGAGGATGGCCTCATCTGTGTCATGACTTGTCTGGAACGAGGTGAAGCCGACCTGCCACCGTTGGCGACGTGCAAATGGCATCCTCATACGGTCTGTTCAGTCATCCAGCCCCTCGAGTCGTTTTTGCAGCCAATGTTACTTTATGTCGTCAGCGGTCGCAGGCCTGGCGCCACACCGGGCGATTGATAAGGCCTCCAAAGACACCTGTAGGTTGGTGGGATGGAACGGGTACCAAGTCTTTCCGGTTGTACCTGCTGCCGGAACACATTTTCGTGTTTATGAATTCTTCTTACGTTCTATGTTTTGGTTAGCTTCATTTATTTTGATCGGTCAAGCCAGTCGACCAACAAACCAGTAGGTGATTAGCTGGTGAATTCTTCGTGGGACCTTCTTTTCCCACAGCCCGGGCTGGGCGCCCAGGTTCCTGGATTTGGACGTTGGTCGACCAAGCTGTTGGAAGCCGCAGCCCTCAGGCCTACGTAAGCCCCCACAGCCATGGCTGGTCTGGTACGCTGTGTACCTATACACTGTAACTATACCCAGTTTGCTGAAACTCCGAGTGTTAATGTTAGTATACAGAACTCCAGAAGATATTGTCTACACTTCACTGTACACTTGAATTCTATGTGGCTCACCTTCATATGTGGAGATTGTTCACATGAAATGTTAGGATTCTCCTCTGTCTTCTTTCTTTTCTTCTTCTACGTCTCCTATTCTTTCTTCTTCTTCTTCTTCTTCTTCTTCTTCTTCTTCATCATTATAATTAGTTATTATTATTATTATTATTATTATTATTGTTATTATTATTTAACAGTACTGCTCACGAGAGCTGGGGATAAAGCAAGCAAATGCAGAACTTATGCCTCCACTATTTTTAGCTGGTGTATCCTTGGCGCAAGCTTAATGAAACACGAGCAGACATTATCTCAGTGTATAATCACCAATCTCTTTCATCGCTTAAAATACTCATCCCTGATAGGAATTAAGGTCACGTTTATACATTTGCGTTTTGTTTCTCTTTTGCTTCGATCGCTTTAAGTCTGAACAGATTCTGGCAGAGAATAAAGGTTTTTAGTTGAATTGATTGAGGAGGAGATAATTAGGACAAAATCGTGTAGACAATAGAGTGTATGATGTAGAATGAATAGCGGGTGAAAGGGCGGTGAGTGAAGAGAGTGTTATGCAAGCGGCAGGTAAGCAGAGTGGTTGGAGGGAGGCATGGGAGGGGGCGGCGGAGGTGGATGGATTTGATGAATGAACTGTTGAGGGAGAGGAGGAGGAGGAGGAGGAGGTATATCACGAGGTGGCGCCTGGAGACTGGGGAGATCCTGTAAGGTGGGGAGAGTGTTGCCGAGGATGGGCTGAGTGTTGCTTGCAGTGAGGGGTTAGAGGATGGGTGTTGTTGCATGTGTCTGTGGTGGTTGTGTTGCATATTGGCGGAGAGGGTTTATGTATGTTTGGTGGGAGTGTTGTATGTGGCTGTGGGAGGAGGGCGTTGTATTGTGGTAGTGGTGGTAGAGTGTTGTAGGCGTTGAGGGAGTGTTGCACACGTCGGTGGGAAAAAAGTAAATGGGAGGGCGAGGCTCACATGACACCTCCGATGCCAGGAGAACCACTGGCTCTTGTTCAGTGGAGGACATTTGTATGTCAGGATTTCCCAGTGGGGGCAGACGCAACGTAGTTAAGCTCAATGCCTTTCATCACATTGCTCTTTCGAAAGCCATTTCCTCTAAATGGCCGTATAGTTACACCACTCGAGACTGTAATCTTAATTAGTGTCAGCCCGTCCTTGAAGCCCTACGTTATACAGAAACTGGGAGTCCTTTTCGCATGACGCAAGTCCTCCTGAACCGTTGGTTCGATTTATAACAAACGACTGATTCGTTCGTGTATCTAACTCTGCTGACTTTAAAGAGAGTTGAGTTCAGTGCAATCCATCTTTATCAGGTCTCCAAGTCTGGCCTCTAACTTTGGACCTCCTGCTTTACGCCGGCAATGTTGGTTCTCTCTCTCTGTTTTTGAGATATCACTCCGGTTTCTTTTCTTTTTTTTTTTCCGGAACTGGCAGCTTGTGCTTAGCGTTCCTGACCGTGACGCATTCACGGGCCGCCCAGGGTCGAGCGCATAGATTCGAATCCTGGTTGCGGCAGTC